>PVJA010054922.1:0-11381 GCA_004027025.1 Myocastor coypus
AAAAAAAAAAAAAAAAAAAAAAAAAAAAAAAAAAAAAAAAAAAAAAAAAAAAAAAAAAAAAAAAAAAAAAAAAAAAAAAAAAAAAAAAAAAAAAAAAAAAAAAAAAAAAAAAAAAAAAAAAAAAAAAAAAGACAAAGCAAACAAACAAACAAACAAACAAAAACAAAAAACAAAACAAAAAAAACGTATCTTTATTCATCTTGGAAGTGCCATGTTCTAAGAATATTACATTTGCACTGATCACACAAGTGTGGTAAAGTGTAAATAAAATCTAATATCACCAAAAGGTCAATTATCTTTATTTGAATATGTTTGTATCAACATGTATATTTGTTTTCAAATACAATTGTTAATGAATAAACCCAATATTTTGCCTGTCTCTTTGGTTATTCTCATTTTCATAAGTGAAAAGACTAAATGGGTGAGTTGTTCTTTCACAATGGGTTATTGCCAGCCATGCATTTGTATACATAGGATGAATTAGATAATCGTCCTAGGAACCTCTAAAATGTTTTGACACTCAGGTAGCAAAGTGTAACAATAAAAATATGCTTGGAATGGCTGTCATTCTGGTCTTTTATTTTATTTTATTTTTTTATTTATTTATTTATTTATTTTTTTTTTTTTTTGAGACAGGGTCTCGCTATGCAGTTGAGACCGGTCCTGAGCTGACTTTTGTAGCCCAGGCTGGTCTCGAACTCGCACCAATCCTCCTGCCTCAGCCTCCCGAGTGCTGGGATTACAGGCGTGAGCCACCACGCCCGGCTTATTCTGGTCTTTTAGATGTGTGCTGCTTCTAATGTAATTTCAGTTACTGCTATACTCTCAAGTAAATGGTTGGCTTACAAGAAAACAAAAAAAGGGTATTAAATGAGAATAAGAGACTAGGAAAAATGCCATAGGATTGACCTGCTACAATTCTGTATATATTTAGATTTCTAAATGCATAAAAATGTGTAACTGCTTTTATCATATTCTATAGAGATTTATTAGAATATCAAGGATTGATAGAAAATACCAATTCCAAATTAAGTCTAAGATACTTGATACTCAGAAAGACGATAATGTTATGCTTAAGTATCTATGCTATAGAGCAATACTATCAATAAGCTTTTCTTTTGGAGGGTTAATAATATAAGCTCACAGACTAAAACTTGAAGAAAAAGAAAGTTTACAAGGATTGCCAATATTTTGGCCCTAGTCCCTCAAGGTCAGTGAGGACTCAGGCCATAAAACAACCTGTGCTGTAACATCCTATAACTCAGTGGTTTCCCAAATTTTCTGTTCAAAGAGATTATGAGGCTATAGGGGAAAGGGATTGGAGATATATAGTGTGCCTAAGGAGAGTCACCCAGAGATAAAATAATCTCTTAGGCTTTCACAGAGAGCAAACTGGTCAAGGCCATGACCAGTCATGAGCCATGATAGTAACTCATGCAGATGGCTGACACTGACAATAGTTCTACAAAGCACTGTACATGGTTCCACAGTAAATTCTGAAGAGATTTGACTGATCTTTGGAGATGCAAAAGTTACATGTTTTGCTATACGGGTCTGGCTTAAACTTGCCCTCAACCACTCAATAGAAAAGTTTAACCACTAGGCATAAAACAAAACTAGACTAGAATCCTGATCTGTAAAAGGCTTAAGCCGGGCGTGGTGGTGCATACCTGTAATCCCAGCACTTGGGAGGCTGAGGCAGGAGGATCAGTGTGAGTTCGAGACCAGCCTGGGCTACAAAAGTGAGCTCAAGGCCAGCCTGAACTGCATAGTGAGACCCTGTCTCCAAAAGACAAAAAAAAAAAAAAAATGGCTTAAATCAACAGCTTCCAACATTGACAGTTTTACCAGTAATGCACTGCGATTGCATTATGTATACAACTACTTTCTCTTAGTTCAGTGAGAAAAATATTTTTTCATAACAACAATGATTAGAAAAATTATAATGTCTACACCCTGTGCTCTGTATAACTAATAGGAGCACAACGATATGCATTGTATCAAATACTGGAAATGAACTAGTAACGTGTTTTGAAGCTGTCACACAGTTATCTCTTATTAAAAGTATTTAAAAGATAATTACACTGGATTATTGCCTTACAAATAACATTTACATACATTATTTAATTTGCTATAATAACTTTGGAAGATTTTTCTGCTTGTTTTCTCATACTAAAGATATAATTTGCAAAACATTTCAACTAGGTTATAGCAAGACTGGAATCAAGGGAAAACAGAGAGGAAGAAGAGTTACAAATGCCATTTAGTTAATTCTAAAATAATAGTGATTCTAAGGATGCTATGTATGTTACATAATCCAATTTTCACAGAAATACTCACATTGGATATTTATATTTGAGGATATCAAAATGCAAAAAGTTGTGACAGTTACTGCTAATTTGCCATCAATCTAGTAGTTCAAGGTCTATTTAAAACCCTTCCTAATTAATCTATTAATTAATGTCCATTGTACACTTTGGATTTTATTCACTTTTTCGTTTTTTCATACTAATAGTACAATATGTTGTTTATAGATGTGGATCTGATTTAATTCAGTTATGAGTGTGATCTCAAGTTGGTTCTGTTTACCTTTGAAAGTCTCAAGTTAATCTCTATGGCTGAGTAGCATTCTATTTTATAAAAAAACACAACATTTTTATCCATCTCTTGCTTGATAGGTTATTTGGATTGATTGCAACATTGAGTTTTTACAAAATTTCTACTATAACATGAATGCATACATATCATTGTTGTATGACATATGGAATATTCTACAGAAAGTAAACAAATGGAGTATCATCTTGTTAAAATGCTTTTGAACAATGAAATAAATCACCAACAGAGGTTTAGAAACAACACAAAGAGTGAGGAAAAAATTACTACCAGTCTCATACAAAGGAATTAAAACCAGAACTCATAAAGGACTGAAAAAAAATCAGATCTCCAAAATGTAAAGACAAAAATAAAAAATCGGTATCTGAGATGAATACACACTTCTCTGGTGAAGAAATATACATGGAAAGTAAATATGTGAAAAAATGTTCAACATCACTGGTATTCAAAAGATACAAATCAATAACATAACACTGAGACTCTATCTCATTGCAGAAACAAAGGCTGGTCATCAACAAATCAACTCTGGCAGGAATTTGGGGAAATGAAACTTTTACCCACTGTTTTTGGGTATGCAAATTAGTACAACCACTGTGGAAATTTGTATAGAGATTGTTCATTAATCAATATATTTATAAAAACAATAAAATGATCCTGAGTAAAACAAAGTGGTCAGTATTTCCTGCATCAATTATTTATTTATTTATTTATTTATTTATTTATTTATTTATTTCAGTGCTAAGGATCAAACTCGGGACTTTGAGCTTTCCAGAGAGGCGCTTATGCTATTGAGCTATATCCCTGGGCCCTACTGCATAAAATTTAGCCAGAAATGCTTGTTGCCACTGACATAACTCTTAAATTATATGTAGAAGTTATTTCATATGATCCAAGGGTCTTAGGTAGTAAGTGAGGAATAAAAACCTATCCAATGTCTTAAATAATGGAAGAAAAACTTTATAGTAGATAGTATAGTGAGAATTATATCACAATATATTTGGCCAGTGTGATAGCTAGCCTGCTTAGGCAAGCTTAGGCAACCATAGAGAGTGTGGTTCGATGCCTGCACCACATGCTCTGCCAGCCCCAATTCCAGGGCAGGCTGAGCCAGCCATAACACACACACACACACACACACACACACACACACACACACACACACACACCCCACAATATGAAAACACATATTTTGTATCATCATGGGTGTTTACTAGAAAATTGCTCTTTGATTCTTTGATTATTCAGGGATAAACTTCATAAGTTAGAATGCAGTATCAAAGAGTGAACTTTTGGTAAGGCTCCACTCTTGCAATTATTTTTACTTAAGTTTTTCATCTTAAATCTATGAGAAATATAAAAATCTTTGGAAATTAGTCATATACCTAAGTTGTGCACAAAACATATAATCCTAATTTTCCATATGTTAAGCATTGTGGAGCATTCTCTAGGAATATATTCTCCTATGACAGTTGCAGCAATACAAATTAATGAAGATACTGAAAATTCATGAGTTCCTCAAAATGTATTTCCTATATTGTGTTTTGTTTTCTATTTCCATTCAAGTGTTTCTTAGCTAAGGAAATGAATCTGATACAGGACTATGAAAATTTCTTTTTAATTACTCTACCTAAACTCTCTGTAGATATGAAATCCTGTATATCATAACCTCGTCAGTTACAAAGCAGAAAAGCTCACTATTATGAGCTACTATTCTCTTCGTTGCTCATACTGAACATGGGATAAAAATATATTGCATTTAACAGAGAGTATCCAACATTTATCCTACAGAGAAAGATGTGCTCTGGTAATTTGCTGAATTCTTCTGAGAAAGCATCGTGTGCAATGTGTTATGTAGGGGAACATGATTATCTACACAGAAGATTACATGAACTCACTATTTAATAAAATAATCTGCTAACAACTGTTAGATAAAGATGAAAAGGTATGAGAAATTTCTCTTACAGAACTTAAAAGCAATACATTAGGATTTGCATTGATGCTTAAATCTTTAATCATTGTCCAAAAATATCTTAGGTATGCGTCTTTTTCATGTTCTATTTATTTTTTTATTTTTTCTTGTTTTATAGATTTTATAGTTTAATAATAGATAAGACATTAAAGATGATGCAAATTTAACAGGTCAAGATAAGCCGGGCGTGGTGGCACATGCCTATCATCCCAGCACTCAGGAGGCTGAGGCAAGAGGATCAGTGTGTGTTCGAGACCAGCCTGGGCTACAAAGTGAACTAAAGGCCAGCCTGAACTGCACAGGGAGACCCTGTCTCAAAAAGACCAAAAATAAATAAAAATAAATAAATAAATAAATAAATAAATGAGTAAGATAAAAGGTATTGAACCATGGTTGTTATGTTGCATATTGCTGTCTTCAAGGTACCTGCTCAAATCACTGGTATTCATTTTGAAGAAAAGTAATTTGACTACAGCCCATTATTGTATTAATTGCAAGAAAACCATTTTGGAAATTCCGAGATTGTCTTTATGATAGCCATTCTTTCTGGGGTGATATGGTGTTTCACTTTTGTTTTAATTTGCATTTCATGGATGGCTACTGATGTGGAACATTTTTTCATGTATTTATTAGCTTCTAGTATTTCTTCCTCTGAGAAGTGTATGTTCATCATAGTTGCCCATTTCTGGATTGGGTCTTTAAATTGTGGGGCCCTAATGTTTTTCAGTTCTTTATAAATTTTAGAGAGAAGCTCATAAGCACCAAGGTGTCCCATCCCACCTGTTCCTTCTGCCTTCCTCTGAGGTGGTAACAATAATTTAGCACTTTTTTGTTTTTTGTCTTTTTGAAGCAGGGTCTCGCTGTGCAGTTCCAGGAAGGTGTTGAGCTCACTTTTGTAGCCCAGGCTGGTCTCGCACTCACAATGATTCTCCTGCTTTAGTCTCCCGAGTGCTGGGATTATAGGCATGTGCCACCACGCCCAGCATAGTTTTGTTTTCCTCATCAGTTTTGTCAATATTTACATTGGAGAATAAAAAATCCCACTCTTTCTTTAACTGATAAACACCACAAAAGTGTAGCACACATACATGCCACATTTTGCTTCTTTCTTTGTATATACCTTAGCTAACATGTGAGATGATATAGGTTGTCAAGTTTTTAAGTGAATATGTAGATTTTTTTCTCAATATCGTTTCGCTAAGTATATTAAAATATATCACATAATTTTAGAAAGTTAGTAAAATGAAAGTATATGGTTATACTATTCCTTAATATTATATATATGAATATATATATGTATATATATATATATATATATATATATATATATATGAATCGGTGCCCAATAAGCCCACACATGATCTTATATTAATTTCTGTAACTGAAGGGAATGTATACACCAATAATATAAAATAAAAAAAAAACTTTTTGTTATGGTTTATGTCTTGTTGTCCCCCCAAAGCCTCATGTAGTCACTGGGCAGGGACTTCTAGAGTTTGAGACTTGATCCATGATCCCTGGGATTATGGGTTTTAGTATTGATGGGATTATGGGTTGAAGTACTTCTGCGATTATGGGTGTAGCCTAAGGTGGGGGCTATGGCAGAGAGCCTGAATGTAATATAAAGAGAGACAGAGAGACAGACTCGAGCTGTTGCTGCTGCTCTGCTGCCCTGATTGATTGGATGCCTCTGCCACTATTTTGCTGCTGTTCTGCTGCTGTGAACTGGATACTCTCCATCCTGCTCCACTCAGCCTTGGGCCAGCCAAATATGGACTGAAACCTCTACGAACTATGAGCTAAATAAACCTTTCCTTCCTTCATTTTGAGTGTCGGGTATTTGTCCAAGCAACGAGCAAAAAGTAACTAAGACACTTTTTATAAGGCAAAATTTTAAAGATTATTATTCAGTGGATGCCCCCAAAAAGTAATTTGTTTGTTCAAATTATCTAGACTAGAAAATAAAACTATTTGACATCAATGTATGTATGACATATTTTGCAAAATATCAATATTTTCTTTCTTGTTTGTTTATTCCTTAGCGACTCATAAATGACACACAGGATAACCCTTATCTTACTTATCACAGTATCATTTATGTCAAAAAGTTGTGCACATGAGGCACAAAATAGGTAACTTAAATAATTGAAAAATAAAATTCCATATATCTAGAATTTGATTAATAATATGGAGTAATTATCTTTTATAACATTTATTAAGAGGAGTACAAAATTGAATTTTAAAAATCTTATCTCTAGGCTTAGGGACGATATACTTTGTTTTTATATGCTGAGTGTTTTAGTGGTAGTACATAATACTTGTGCAAGTGAAATCAACATCTATAGCTAGTTAACTGCTGTGCATTATTAAGTTGGATCTACTCACCCAGTGGAAGCTCTTTTCCTTCAGATGTACATTAAAGCATTTCACATTAGCTGTAAATGTTCTGCTCTGCTTATTTCTCGTCTATTTCTTTCAATTCTTTTTGCAAATAATTCCATTTCCTTAAATTTACTTCCACTGATAGTAAACACAATGCAATGATGAATATATATTATTTTTTGCTCAGTGTTTGCACTTTTAATTTTCTTTCTCTACTCTTCAAATATTTAAACCATGATTTCATTTTCACAATTATCATTTGTAACTGTGATTATATTCCATGATGTCTGAACAAAAGAAATTAAACTCATTAGATTTTTTTCACTTTTATGAAGTGTTATAATTCTGGTAGAAATTAGCAATATCAAATGCCACCACATTGTCATGTAATTTCAGAATAAAATAACTGGAATTAAATTTCCATCAAAAGAATCAACCAAGATTGACTCCTAAAATTATTTTCCATATATGTTATCACTTCTTATTATACAACACTAAAGTTTTAAATCATGTTACTCAGGTTTTGTAATTTTTGTTGCTCTAACAATAATTCCAAATATTGTATTACATGTCGTTATGTGATTCATATTCTCAACCTTTCTCCTTAAATTCATTAAGGATGGAAGTTTAAAATCTAAGTAAAGGAATAACTGAAACCAAATTCTATTCCCGTTCTTGATATTTACGAATTATTAAATTAAAAAGCATGGGCTAGTACTTCTACTTGGTTATCATAATAAATTAGACACTAAGTATATTGTCAAGACCTGTTATAAACACCTTAGTGTATTGTATAGGACCACTTGTGTGACTCTCCTTGGAAGAGAAGCATTAGTTTCTATTTTGGCTGAGACTGATCCTATTTCCATGTGCAGAGCTTGCTAGGACTGTTCCTTATCCCTTCAATTAGATTAAAAGTGATGTATATCAGTCTAGCAGAGGTGCTGCTGGTATGCTTTGAAGACGGCAGCCATCTTTATCAAGAACCCTGCACCTGTTACTCACTTTTATGAACTGTACCCAGACTGGATGAAGAACCAATATTCTACTTCCCTGTAGTATGGAGATCATCTCAAGGGTGACACTATGATTTCCTAGGCCCTGAAGCATCAAGTGACCCCAGAACACTGGATACTATTTCAATTGTGTCACACAGAACACTCCTCCTTCATGTTCTGCTCTGCATATTGCAGAGGTGAATGCAGGCTTCCAACCCAGTCCGGCTCATTGCATTCACATACTTCCCACTAATCTCACCGTCATTCATTCTCAAGTCACTCCCTTGACAAATCAGTAAAATCTGTATTCAGTCCAGGGTAAAGGCATTTGTTCCTGATAGCTGTAATTGTGGCTGGATTCAGAACCCTCATGACTGTCCACGATCTTGGATATGTTATCATGTCTTTATTTATGCTGTGGGTTGCACTGAAAGTGGGAGATTTGAATTAACTCATTCTGAATCCAATAATGTTTTCTTGGGATTATAAATATAAATTTCCTGGGCTGTGAGGAGGACCGGAAAAGACTCACTATAAAATTTTGTCTTTTAGTTTTAATAATAATATTGTGAAATAAGTAAAATTCATATTAATACATACCATGAGTCAATCACATAAAAGTAGGCATTCAAGTTTACTGCATATTTTTATAATAAAAATAATATGAAACACAACTCCACAAATGTGCTTGATTTTATTTATTTTTTATTTATTTTTTATTTTTGTCTTTTTGAGACAGGGTCTCACTATGCAGTTCAGATTGACCTCGAGCTCCCTTTTGTAGCACAGGCTGGTCTTGAACTCACACTGATCCTCCTGCCTCAGCCTCCTGAGTGCTGGGATTACAGGCATGTGCCACCACGCCTGGCTGTGCTTGATTTTAAATGGTCCAGAATTCTAGATCTAGAATTCACTATTTTTAACAATAAATAGAATAGAGATTTATATACATATATAAGGATTCTTAAAGCCCCCTCTTAATATACACCAAATACATTCAATATTTCTTGTTTTTTATGCATAACCTTATCACTAAATGGACTTTGGATAATTAATTCACTTTTGATTATTTCTCCTGTCTATATTTGTGCATTCATGTATGTAACACTTAATAGAAAACAACAATAAATTTATATTAATTTGTTGAATTAAAGCATGAATGTAGTTTAATATAACTCAGTTATCCATATCCTCTGAGGTTTAAACACATCTTTTCTGAGTTTGCAAAAAATGTTATTTGCAAGATTCAGCCCTTTCCGTATATATAAGTATATATATACTGATACTAATACTCCACCAGAGCTTGAAACTGTAGAACAACCATACAGACTTTAGCTAAAGTGCATGTGAAATTACACTTTTATTAAGTTTTTAAAACATTAATACAAGTGTCTTTGTGAAGATATGTATGACAACTATATATAAATTTCTATAATCTAATATTTCTATAATCTAAAATATCACCTGTTTGATATGTTTATTTAAGCATTGATTACATTATGATCTCAGACACATTTATATTTATATTTACTCATATTAATTTTCTTGCTTCTTTGTTTTATGTTCATATAAAATCTATATATTTAAGATAGTGATAAGTGCATCAGCACTTTTATTATATAGCGCCTCCTATAACATAAAAGACTATGCTGTTTTATCAATTCTTCTACTGATTGGTTAGCAAATATGGTTATGACAATCTTAGATACTTTTACTATTCTATTCATTGCTTTATATTTTATGTGCCAGGTATATTTTGCTAACTTCTTTAGTTTTTAGCTATTTTTTTAAATGGTGATTTTACTAGTAAATTGGTATAATAAACAAGATTTAGTCTTGTGTGAAGTTGATACACATGGAAAATGCATCTTAGTTTCTATTTCATCCCCTCCCCCTTCTCTCTTTCATCTTCTACCCATCTTTTAATTCTCTTTATTTTGTACGTTTGCAGTACGTACAGCTTACCTTCCTTGCACTGTTTATACATGTAAATGACACATTCAGTTCTTTCTTTTGTCTCCCTTTTTCCCAAACTCAATTTTCCCCCCATCTCTTGCTTCCATTCCCTTTTGAAAAGACAAATTAAAAGTTTCCATCTAAATTGGAAAGAATGACCGTAGTCACAAAGTCAAATAATAACAAATGGTGGAGAGGCTGCAGGACGAGAAAACCTTCAACACAGTTGGGAATGTAAAGTGCTACAACTGCTATGGGAATTAGCCATTCTCTTTCTAAATATTTTTCCTCAAAGAGTTAAAGACTTCATAGTACAGTGTTATACACAGACCTATGGTTTCTGTTTAATTTTTTGCACCATAATTCATAAATCTTAGAAGATTGTAAATATCAGTTGATCAACAGATAAATAAAATGTACTGTTTATACACCATGAATATTGACACTGCCATAAAAAAAATGATAAACTGAAATCATGTGCAGGAAAATGGATGCATCTTGAAACCATAACATTAAATAAAATAAACATACAAATTTAAATATTGCATGTTTTATATAACAAAGTGAAACTATAATTTTTGTCTTTAATGTTCTAATTTATGTTTATTATATATGAGAATGTCAGTATACTTAACATTTGTTTTTTGTGAAGAATTAAAGTTTTACATTCTTTAACTTTACTTTTTTTGTGTTTTTTAGAGAAGGGTCCACAGGGTATTCAGGGTCTCACTAGCTTGAACTCTAACTAATCCACCCGCTTACAGCCTCCCAAAAGCTGGGATTACAGCCACACGCCAACATTCTGAGTCTCAATTGCTATCTCAGCATGCCCCGGGGGTGGGGAATAGCATAGCAGGCCTGGGCATTGAACCCCCAGCTCCTGCACCTGCTTGCAGGTGCTTTAATCCACTGAGCTATTTGGGCAGTCCTTAATTTTACATTTTAGCATTCTACAGACTGTTTAACCAGAATAGATTAAAATAATACTTCAAACAATATTAATTTAAATATTTTATTACTTTCATACACACAGACATTTGAGTTTTAAGGGTTCTGTTAAATAAAATACATTGAATAACAAAACATGTTCACATTAGAGGAATTAAAAATATGAATATTCTAGCCCTAAAATTTAGGCAGATATAATCTATGTACCTTGAATTTTCTTCATTTCATCATTAAGTTGTTGACATGACTTCTATTGCAATTCCCCAGGCCCACGGTAGAATGTGGAAATAGTTACGAATTTAAAAATTAAAAAAAAAAAAACCTGACTCACCCTATCTACCTGGTTTTATCAGTTAGCTACTAATGAAGTATAAAAACACTTAAAGATTGGAGAAAATTGAAGGGGAAAAAAGTAAAAATTAAGATGTAAATTAACAATGAAATCTTTTTTTTAAAGCAATCTTTTTTTTTTTTTTTTTTTTTTTTTTTTTTTTTTTTTTTTTTTTTTTTTTTTT
>PVJA010054923.1:0-11365 GCA_004027025.1 Myocastor coypus
CACCACATGCTGTGCCAGCCCTGCTCTCAGGGCAGGCTGAGCCGGACATAAAAATAAATAAATAAATGAACAAACAAAAGTTCTGAAACAAGAAAAAAAAATAAAATGAAAAGATGCTTCGTGACAAAGAACAACTAAAAAAACTTATGATCACCAAACAGAGTACTGAAAGATATTCTAGAAAGCAATAAAAATGACCACAGTTCCAATATCAACACCAAAGAGAAACCACTGGGCAGAGTAAGGAATTAAACAGAGGGTGAAATCAGGGGACAAACAGCAGAAAAATATCATGGCAAAGATAAGTCAACACATATCAGTTAATGAATCAAGAAACAAAATCCAACAATATGCTGCATACAACAAACATATTTAACTGAAAAGAAATTTGTAGACTGAAAGTCAAAGGTTGGAAAACAATCTTCCATGCAACAAGAACCCAGAAAAAAAGAGGTAGCTATTCCATTTGCTGATAATATAAACTTCAAACCGAGAATGAAAAAAGAGATGAAGAATGTCACTATATACATACTAGGGAAAAACTTCAAGAGGAAGAGATAACAATCATAAATATATATGTGTTGGCCTTGAGAGACAGCTCAGTAGTCTAAGTGCTGCATGGCAAGCCCAAGGACCTGGGCTTGATCCCCAGTACTACAGGCCATGCTGGCCCCAGAACCCCAAGAGCACTGTGCTGACCATCAAAACTGGACATGGTGGTGCATGTCTGTAATCCCAGCACCGGGGAAGCTGAGACAGGATCACTATGAGTCTGAGCTGCATAGCAACACTCTGTACCAAATAAGTAAATAATTTCAATACATAAATATGTATCAAATATGGGTGCACCCAGCTATTTGAGATAAATATTAATAGATATGAAAACTCAAATAAGAAATGACATAATTGCAGTGGGTGACATAATACTCCACTGTGACAAAAAGATAGATAAACCAGACGAGAACTCAACTAAAATATCAGAACTGAAGCAAACCTATGAAAGAATGGACTAATTGTTTTCAGAGTGTTCCATGAAACATCATCTGCATACGCATTCTTCTCAGCTACACATGTAATATTCTCTGAAATAGATCATATACTAGTCTACAGAACATGCTTAAATAAATGCGAAGAAATTGAAACTATCCCATTCATGTTATCTTACCATTGTGCAATAAAATTGAAGTGTAATGGCAAAAGAAACCACAAAAACACCATCAATACATGGAAACTAAATAATGCCTTCTTAAACAACCAATGAATCACAGAATAAAGTAAATAATATATACAACTAAACAAGATTGCAGATACAACATATTGCAATTCATGGTATACAATGAACAGTCCTCAGGGTCGGGCGTGGTGGCCCATGCCTGTAATCCCAGCACTTGGGAGGCTGAAGCAGGAGGATCAGTGTGAGTGCAAGACCAGACTGGGCTACAAAAGTGAGCTCAAGGCCAGCCTGAACTGCATAGTGAGACACTGTCTCAAAGAGAGAGAGACAGACAGAGAGAGAGAGAGAGAGAGAGAGAGAGAGAGAGAGAGAGAGAAGGAAGGAAGGAAGGAAGGAAGAAAGAAAGAAAGAAAGAAAAAACAGTCCTCAGAGGGAAATATATAGCAGCGAATTTGCACATCAGGAAAACAAAATGAGCACAAATAAACAACTCAGTGTTGCACCTTGTTATGGTTTATGTCTAGTTGTCCCCCCAAAGCCTCATACAATCATGCGCAGGAACTTCTAGGGTTTGAGACTTGAATGATGATCCACTGGGATTATGTGTTTTAATACTGATGGGATTATCATCTGAGTACTTCTGGGATTATGGGTATAGCCTAAGACAGATAAGCTGAGGCAGGGAGCCTGAATGTAATATAAAAAGAGACAGAGAGACAGACTAGAGCTGTTGCTCTCTGCTCCCTTGCTTGTTCCATTGCCTGTTGCCATTGTTGCTGTTCCACCACCATAAACTGATTGATGCTCTCTGTCACGTGCCTCTCTTCCCTGGAGCCGGCCGAGTATGGACTCAAACCTCCAGTAACTGTGAGCTAAATAAACTTTTCCTTCCTTCATTTTGGGTGTCCGGTATTTGTTCCAGCAACAAGAAAAAAGTGACTAAGACACACCTCAAGCTTCTAGATAAAGAAGAAAGAAAAAAATCCAGAGCTCAAAGAAGGCAGGAAATTAGACAGATCAAAACCCAAATTAATGCAACAGAGACTGAGAAAACAGTACATAGAATTAATGAATTGAAGAGTTGGTTCTTTGAAAGAATAAATAAAATCAATAAAACTTTACCTACTTTTATCAAAAAAGGGAAAAGAAAAGACTCAAATTAGGGCCGGGAAAATAGTTTAGCAGATTAAAGCACCTGCAAGCAGGCACAGGGGTCAGGCATTGGACCCTGGGGCCTGCTGTGCCAGCCCCGTCCCTGGGGCATGATGAGACTGCAATTGAGACTGGGTATGGTGGTGCACATCTGTAATCCCAGCTCTTGGGAGGCTGTAAACAGATCACTAGGATTCTGAGCTAGTAGTGAGACTCTGAACACCCTGCAGACCCTCCCTAAAGCTGCAAAAAAACAAAAAAAGAAAAATTCAAATTAATGAAATTTCACATAGGATGAAATCATTACAGCTATTACAGATCCTATCCTACTTCAAAACTGCAACTAATTATCAAGATGATCATATACCATGACTAAGAAGAATTCATCCTGTAATGACAAAGATGGATATGATGGATATATCAACAGAGCAAAAAATAAAAATCACATGATTATCTCAATGGATGTATAAAAAGCTTTTTTTTTTTTTTTTTTTTTTTCACAAAGTCCAAGTCTCATTCATGGTTTAAAAAAAACTACAGATAATTGGAATTGATGGTCTTTATCTCAATCTGATAAAAGTGATCTATGTCAACCCAACAGCCAACATTACACTAAGTAGACAAAAACTGAAAGTTTTTACTCTAAAAAATCAGCAACAAGATGAAGATGTCCACTACCACCACTCCTATCCAATAAAGCTCTGTCACCATTATCCAGAGCAATTAGTCAAGGAAAAATAAAAATAATAAGGATAGGAAAGGAAAGGAAGAAGTTAAAGTATCATTATTTGCAGATGACATGCTACTCTATATGGAAAACCCCCAAAACCACCAAAAGAGATCTACATTAAATAATCAAATTCAGTAGCGTACCTGAATACAAAGTCAACACTCAAAAATCAATAGCATTCTTATGCACAACAAACTCACTGAGAGAGAAATCAGGGAAACCACATCCTTCATAATAGCATCCCAAAAAATGAAATACTTAGGAAACAATCTAATGAAGTAAAAATCTACACACTGAAAATAACATATACAGAATAGAATTATAGATGGAAAATAAAAATAGTGATACTAGCAGCCTCAAACCAAGGCCAGTCAGAACTACACAGAGACAAGGGACATTTCAAACAAATGTCCAAAGCTGCTAGAGGAGGAAAAAAAAAGTGTTCATGATTGAGTCAGAGGAAGTTTCAGATTGAGGCGGTCATGGGTCTTTGCCTCTCAGCCTGAGAGAACCCAGGTTAACTGCCAATGTAAAGAGAAAGCCTGTTAAACTTTTAATAGATGCTCACACAGATGTGTCAGTAGTTACCCAGCCAGTAGCCCCACTTACAAACTGGAGAGCACTCAGTGTTTTCCCTATTTCTGGCAATTCATGTGGCCCAAGTAATACTAGAGTTGGCAAAACATAAAGGCCAGTTTATTTAAAACAATACCCAATAGCCATAAAAGATTAAACCCCATGTTTAAAAGATCTCTGCTAATAGACCTAAAAGACATTATCTTCCACATCCTTCCAGTAATGTCTCCAAAATGTTAGATATCAAATCTAACATAGATATCAAATCTATGTAAAATGATGAGGTCCCCAGACCCTATCTTTGCCATCTTTGTTAAAGTCATTACTGTTTACTTGATAAATCACTTTGACTGTGTTCATAATTATTCCACTATAATTTGGCCCATATGTGTTTAATAGTTTCTTTGGCTTTGTCTTCTTCAGATTTAAAGCGATTCCACCTACCCAAGATAAAATGCTTGGTGTCTATTGAGGGCCTTTAGATAGGACCTCAGGAGAGTATCTCTGACTGCTAGTTTACAACTATGATGCCTTTCAGCCTGAAGAAGCCAGAGTGGTCATTGCCCACAATTCCCTCACAGCAGTTTGGGTTACTTCTTCAGGGAGGTGAATGTTATAGACCAGCTAAATTAGATAGAAATATTATAGGCAGTCAGACAGGGCCAGACCCTCAAGGACAACATGGAAGACAAGGTGACTTTCCAACTAGAGACAGACACTCCTCTGCCGTAGGCCAGATCTCAAGACAAGAGTAATCAGAAGCAACTACATACTTCCCTAGGGATGGTTATCAGGGATTGATACTCTAAGTAGGTATCATCTTGAAAGATCCTGGAAAGAGTCATGAGCCCAAGCTCAATAGGTGGTGTTCTTGCCCGCTTGCTACCTGACTTGCCTTCCCATTGGATCCTGATGTTAATCAATTTTACTTGAGCAATAGTACTTGTAATCTCATTGGTTGGCCATAGTCTTTGTCCCACCTCATACCCACCTAAGCAAGTTCCCACGTCTTCTCTATAAAAGTCCCTGGAAGAGACAGCTTCCAGGGGACACCCACTCGGAACCCCCCTCCTATCCCTCTCTTGGACAGGAGCTTTCTTTCCCCTAATAAATATGTTCTGCTCATTAAAAAAAAAAAAAGGAAAATAACATTCTAATAAAGAAGATTAAAGAAGATAACAGAAAATGGAAAGATATTTCTTGCTCATTGATAGGAAAAACCAGCATGGTGAAAATGACCATATTTCCAAAACTTTTATACAGGTTTAATGCAATCCTAACCAACATGACGTTAGCATATCCCACAGAAATAGAGAAAACATCCCAAAAATTAATCTGGAACCACAAGATATACAAACATCTTGGAAACTTTTACATTTCTGAACCTTTTTTAAAAAATTTTTTAAACTTTATTTATGTTATGGACAGCTCAGCCTGTCCTGGCAGTGGGGCTGGTGCAGCATTTGGTGGCAGGGATTGAACTGTAATCTCTGTGGTTGCCTAATCTTGCCTAAACAGGTGCTTTAGACTGCTGAGCTATCTCACCAGCTCCCTACAGCCTGTTTTGAAACTCTTTTTATTTTTATTTTTATTTTTTTGTTTAGAATAAAGCAAAAAGCACAGAGAGAGAGAGAGAGAGAAAAAATGAATGAATGAATGAATGAATGAATGAAAATAAAGCAAATAGGGCAAAGTATAGTCAGTAGATAAATCTGGATACAGGATGTAAAGGAAATCATGGTGCTATTTTTCTATAAGTCAGAAATTATACTACAATAAATAGCTGTCAAAAGAACACACACAAAAACGTTTTCTCTTGCAAGCAGTGATGGGGGAGACAGAGCTGTCAGACAAGGCCCAAAGCCACAGCGGCTCCCCTTCCTTGTTGCTCCAGCTCTAAATGAACCCCCCCCACCCCGCAAAAAATCTCTCAGCCCTCACAGTGCCGCTCCACACAGACCCACTTCAGCACACAACCCCTGTGGCTCCTAAGGTTGTCCCAAAATGCTGCAAAAGAGTGTTGTGGGCAAAAGACAAGGTGGCCAAGCTGATGCAGCCAGCTGGCCTACTGAAACTTGCTGTGGAAGACAGTACGAGAAAGAGCAAGGTTTCTACTTTGGAAAGCTAAGGCACACTGAGTTGATTTGTCAAGAGAACAAAAGGGAAACAACGCTGTATTGCAGAGGATTGTAGACATTCACTATGCACTGACCAAGGCTTTGCAACGCCCATCGGAAGAGCGAGATGAGTGTTAGTAGCCCAGCCCAGAGAGAGAGGGCCCATGGGAAGAGCCAGATGAGTGTTAGTAGCCCAGCCCAGCTGGGCAGCATGTGAATTCTTCACTCCAAATCATGTGCTTCACTGAAAACTACTCCCTTATCTTATTCTTAGCAGATTTACTGGCTTCTTTCCAGAAACAAAAAGTACCTCTTTTTATCATGTATTTATTTTGTATTTTAAGGAAGAGTCTACAGGGCGTTCAGGTTCTCACGACTACATCGGAATTGGAGTGATCCGCCTGTTTACAGTCTCCCGAGAGCTGGAATTACAGTCTCCATTGCCAACTCAGCACACCCAGGGGGCGGGGCAGGCACAGCTGACTCCTGCGCCTCCTTGCAGGCACTTTAATCCGCTGAGCTATTTGGCCAGCCCTTAAAAAGTTCCTCTTTTTAAAAGTGCTCTTTGAAGAAGTTTTCCCTCCTTTTCTAATAAATTTGAATTAGGACCTTCAACTTCATAAACAGCAGTGCTACTGTCTCATTGGCTCACCTAGGGAACAAAGGGGTTGACCACTGGGACTCACCCCGTGGATGCTGGCCACATTGAAACCTGGAGAAGGAGTTTTCATGTCATCACCGAGGTAGCTACCACAGCAGCGAAATACAAAGACTGAGTTGAATTTCAACCTGAAGTGAAATCTTGGCAGAGAGCTCATTAATAGCTAAATGCCCTCTGAGTAGTTAAAATAGGTTTCTGTATTTCAAAATATAAAATAGGACGAGCTAGGAGACTTTGTGTCTGATGGCATCATCTGGGAAGCAAGGGCCAAACCTTGGGACTTTCAGGAGCTGCCATCACAAGTCTTACTGGGCTGATTGAATCCTTGCAGGCCTCAGCTTTCACCCAGGAAGAAAGTTTAAGAAGTTGCTCTGTAAAGCCATTTTTGTGTCACTGATTAATTGAATTCCTCTAAATATAAGCCATATGGCTGCTTGCTTGAATAGAGGATATATCAGCCCTGAGACGCTTGGGGTGAGGAGCATGATTTTCACTAAGCATTTCTTTGATGATTTTTTCTATTACCTCTGCAATTTCTATGTATATTTTTTGGGGAAAGGAAATGTGTCCAAGTTTTTCATCTAACAGCTATTTCTGAGGATTGGCCCACATCTCTGAGATGAATGGGGATGTATCCTTCTGTACTGTCTGTCAAGTTCACATTTAGCATGGTCCTCCTCTCTGCTCATCTTGCCCACTTCCTTGGCTCTGAAGTTGGCTGCTCATCACTGAAGGTACAGCCAGCAAACGATCACGCAGCAAGTTGGAGCTGGGCCTCTGGCAAAGGGAGGTGATCAGTGAAGGCTACTGTTACCTGAGGATCCGCAGGGCTGGGTGTTTTCCATCTGCTGGCCTCAGCTCTCCACTATTACCCAAGCACTTTGCCAGTGTACGTTGGACATAAAATTTGCTAGTGTGTTTCTGATACAGGAGAAATGCTGTATTCAGATATGCTAACTTTGTGCATCTAGAAGTCAAAGAATGAATTCTAAGGAACAACAGAGGCTAAGAACAGGGTAATTTATTTTTGAAAAAAGGAATGAGAAAGAGGCATAGCTCCTGAGAGACAAGGAGGGGCCCAAGTGGGCTGCCAAGGGGCTCACCTCTCAAAGGAAATTTTAGAGTGAAATCATGAGACAGGTGCAACATGGGTCAAAATTATGATCCACCAATAAGATTGCAAGTAGAGTCACTTAGATAATATTGATCCAGTGATGGTAAGGACATATGGGTGATAGCATCAACCTTGGTTGATAATTTTTAGTCTGAGTCTTAGTCTGGGCTGCATAGTGAGACCTTGTACACACACACACACACACACACACACACAAGCAGATCTACTCCCAGCTCTTGAGAGTTACTGAAAACAAAAGAATCAACATCATCCTCCGACTTCTGGAGCAGCTCGCCCATGCCATGAGTGGTGATACTGTTCCTGTCCAGTGGCCACACAGAGCTGTGTCACCCAGCGTGCTGCCAGTGCCTTCTGGCCATGAGAGCTGCTTTGTCCATTCGGTGCTGTTTCATTAAATGTGAGGAAATACTCATCCAGCAGGGAGGACAGTGGAAACATGCCGTTCTTCCTACCGTAGCCAGAGGGTATGGCGGGGTTCTCTGGCTGCTCCACTTGAAATGCCAAAACCAGAGTCAGCCCAGAAGCTTATAGAACTTGCTATTTGAGATGTACAAGATACCTCACTAAACATTTGTGATGCAATTTTGTCTTAAAATTTTTTTGCAAATATGTTAAGCTACAAGTATTTAAGATACAGCTATTCTAGATGAAATATTACTTTGATCAAGGGAACTTCTATCCAAACAATTTTATAGGTTCAAATGGGTTTAAGAAACTTCCTATGCATCTATAGTGTTTTTCAAAATTGCACAGAAAACTGTACCCTTTTAAGATTCACTGCAAAGCCAGGCGTGATGGTGCACACCTGTAATCCCAGCAGTTGGGAGGCTGAGGCTGGAGGATCAGTGCGAGCAAGAGACCAGACTGGGCTACAAAAGTGAGTTCAAGGCCAGCCTGAACTGCATAGTGAGACCCTGTCTCAAAAAGACAAAAAAAAAAAAAAAAAAAAAAAAAGAGATTCACTGCAAGATTTTTAAAGATAGCCACGGTGTAATAGTCTGTTCTAAATGCATATTCTAAAAGAAATTGCAGGTACTTCAACTTACAGGTACTATCCCATTTTTTTTTCACTTTTAGCTTGAAACTTTGAATAAGGTAAGAAAACTGTTTTGAATGAAGCATTTATTTAAAATTAAAAAATGATCTTAGAGAACGAGAACAAATGAAACCCAAAATCACTAGAAGGAAAGAAATCAAAATCAGAGCAATAATAAATGAAACAGAGACTAACAGAATAATGCAAAAGATCAATAAAACAAAGAGCTTATTCTTTGAAAAGATAAAATTGATAGAGCTGGGAGTGGTGGCACACGCCTGTAATCCCAGCGCTCGGGAGGCTGAGACAGGAGGCTCAGTGCAAGTTCAAGACCAGCCTGGGCTACAAAAGTGAGCTCAAGGCCAGCCTGACCTGCATAGTGAGACCCTGTCTCAAAAAGACAAAAAACAAAACAACAACAACAAAAAAGATAAAATTGGTGAACTGTTACTAAGATAACTAAAAGACAGATTGGCATTGTGGTGCACACCTGTAACCACATAATCCCACCACTCTGGGAGTGTGAGATAACAGGATTGATTCCTGGTACAAAAAAGAAAATAGTAAACTCAGAAAAATCAAGAGATGCTCAAATCCCACTCTTTCCAAGAACTAGACTGACTCTCCACTAGCCTCTGAGAGATAGCCTCTAAACCCTTGGAAGATCTTACATGGCAAGAATGCCTTGGTGTTTCTGGAGCCAAGTCCCACATCAAATAGGCCAAACTAATAAATGGCCCTTCTGTCTGCTTGACCCCTAGGGTGCCTGGAGAATGGGTCACTGCAGTTCATTCTGCAGACACTCTATGCTGACATGGCTAATCCTGATTTAAAAAAAAACTCTCTAGACATAAGGCTCAGGTGACTTTCCCTGGTTTGTATATGGTGTCAAAGATCGTTGCTGAGAAATGTCAGTATTGTTCATACAGCTACACTCAGGGGAGACAACTCTGATTTCTCCTGGACCCTACCTTATACACTATGTATTTTTCCTTCAGTTATTTTTTTTTCTTGTTTCAGAACTTTTGTTTGTTTATTTATTTATTTTTATGGCCAGCACAGCCTGCCCTGAGGGCAGGGCTGGAGCAGCATGTGGTTCCAGGGATCGAACCGTGGCCCCTACAGCCGCCCAAGCAGGCGCTTTAGACCATTGAGCCATCCTGCCGGGCCCCAAAAAAGCAAATTTAAATAATAGAAAATGAGAAAACATAGAAGCAAGATGCAATCCAATGCTCCCAACTTACCCAAGGCAAATCCAGAAGGCATTGAGGTGGAAGAAACCAAAATCCATTCTCTCAGGCTTTCACAGAGAGGAAATTAGTTAAGCAATGGCCATGACTCATCCAGATGGCTGACACTGACAAAAGATCTATGAACAGCTGTATATGGTTCAGGGTAAATCCCGAGGGGATTTGACTGACCTTGTCAGATACAGAAGTTACATTTTTTACTACATATGTCTTGCTTTATCTTGGTCTTAATCACCCAGCAGAAAAGTCTAACCACAAGGTATAAAAAGGAAAGCTATATTAATATGCTGAGCCGTAAAAGGCTCAACTCAATAGCCTCCGATTTTGCCAGTTGTACTGATAACCCACTATTATGGACTATTGAGCTATATATACAGCTACTTTCTCTTAGTTCAATAATAAGAAAGATTTGTATTAATAGTATTTATCTATTTATTTATTTGTTTATTTATTTATTTATTTTTGGTCTTTTTGAGATAGGGTCTTGTTATGCAGGTCAGTCTGGCCTTGAAAAGTGAGCTCACTTTTGTAGCCAAGGCTGGTCTCGAACTCACACTGATCCTCTTGCCTCAGCCTCCCAAGTGCTGATATTATAGGCATGCACCACAATGACCCAGCTACTAATAGTGTTTAGACAAGATATCATGTCTGTATCTTGTACTCTGAATAACTACTACAAAGACAACAATATGCAATGTATTAATTATTATATCTGTCCTACTAACCTGTTTTGACACTGTTTCATTGCTATTTTCTTCTCATTAATATTAATAAAAAATAAAATTAAAAAAAAACAAAATCCATCCAGCTGAACTTTCTGAAATGGTAGTAGCAGAAATAACAAAACAGATGAATAATTCTCTTGATAAACCAAACCAGAGACAATTATATAGATAATTATAGAGGTAACGACCATAATGAAGAAAATGGTTGGTGAAACCATTAGTAGATACAGATTTTTTTAAAATATAGAGGGGCTTAGAAAAGACATGAAGGGCTGGGGACATAGCTCAGTGACACGAGTGTCTGCATGGCAAGTACAAGGTCCTCAGTTCAGGTCCCCTCAGAAAAAAAGTCATGGAAACCATGAATTCCCAACATGGGGGGGGAAAAAGAGGGTTCTATAGTGCAAATTCAAACAGATATCTATTGAATTAAACATTCTATTGAGAGTATACACAGAAGAACCAACCAATGTGAAGATAGACTATAGATTGAGAAGACAAGGTTGAAGTTGGCCATCACCAAATGAAAGATTTATTTAAAATAGCAAGGGACCATTAAAAAATCAATCCAGGAAGTGGGGTGTGATGGCACACGCTTGTAATCCCACCATTTGGGAAGCTGAGACAGGAGGATCAGTGCAAGTTCAAGACCAGCCTGGGCTACAAAAAGTGAGCTAAAGGCCAGCCTGAACTGCATAGTGAAACACTGTCTCAAAAAGACAAAAAAAAAAAAAAAAATCAATCCAGTAGATGCTACATGAAACAAAGAATGATGTAAAAAAAAAAAAAAAAAACTTGCTTACAGAAGT
>PVJA010054924.1:0-11382 GCA_004027025.1 Myocastor coypus
GTATCTAAGTGTTGTTTTGATTTGCATTTCACGAATAGCTAGCGATGGGGAGCATTTCTTCATGTATTTGTAGGCTTGCTGTATTTCTTTCTCTGAGAAGTGAGTGTTCATCTCAGATGCCCATTTCTGGATTGGGGCTTTGAATTTTGGGACACTAATGGTTTTTAGTTCTTTGTAGATTCTAGATAGAAGAGTGGCCTGTTCTTTATTCAGCTGTTGGTGAATGAATGGGGCAGAATTCAGATCGCATTAGCAAGACACAGTGCTGAGCCTTGGGCACCTGTCCTGTTCTGTCCCATCACGGTCTGTGTCTGTCCCCTGAGCCCCCAAGAGGAAGGGCTTGGGCTGCCTTCTGTATCAGGTACCTGGTGACCTACGATGGCTCTGCCTGCAAACTGCAGTCACTCCTGACTGGCTTCCACTCATGAAGAGAGGGAGCGAGGTCCCCACACTCAGATGTTGCAGAAGGCCGAGGTGTGGGCCTCAGGCACAGGCCGTGTGTGCTCGGGGGCACCAGTGACCGCATCTCCTCTGCCAGTCCCTGACCTGGCCACTGGTCTGCAGGGGAAATCTGCAGCTTCTTATGCAGTCTGGCTGGGCAAGCTCAGGCCCTGGCATCGGCAGCCCTGAGGGATGTGTGTGTCTCAGGGCTCTGCCATGCCCAGCCAAGCGCCTAATCCCGCTGCTGTGTCCTGCCCTGTGGGCCAAAGGCGGTTCAGCAGGGCACGCCCTGGCACTGCGTGCTGCTGCTTGTGTCCTTGGGGGAGGGGACAGACATTATCTGTTGCCCCACGCAAGTAAGTCCTATGTACACCTGACTCATGCCCACACTTTAGGAAAGGAGGAAGAGTGACCCGCACAGGCCGGTCACGCTGACCCCAGCTTGGGGACACAAGGCCTTCTCTTCTGGTCGCACCCTGCTGGGTGCCAGCTGGTGCTGCTGGCTCCCGCTTCAGCCCATCCGTGTCATGTGCCAGCCCCTCCTTGCCACGAGTTCAGCTGATGCCCTGTGCAGCCTCCCCCCTCCTGGCCTCCAGCCACCGCCCCAAGTGCCCAGCTCTGACCTCCCCACCTCCCAGGAGAGCACAAGCCACGCCCTGCCTCCTGTCCTCTTCCCCTGGCACTTAGCACCGCCCCTGCCCCTCACCTCGCCCTGTGGGCTCTGCTCCGTCCCCTCACTGCCCTGGCCAGCCTCACTTCCTGCTCACTCAGCCTAGCGCAGTGCGTCCCCACCTGATCCTGCCCTGCTTCCTTCCTCTCCTTCCCTTTCAGACCCGCCCTCAAATGCTGGCTTCGCTGGGGGCCCTTAAGGCAGCCACCTCGTTCTTTGCCATGGCGGGCATCGCTGTGCCTACCTAAATAGATTTGATTGCTGATTTGCCTCTTGGTGGCTAACTGCACTGAGACACAAGCTCCACCACCATGGGCCAGGGCCCTTTGTCTGCTCCACTCAGGCTCCCAGCAGGGCGCCAGCTTGCATTAGGCACTGGAGGGAACAAACGCTCTTAGCCAACAGGGAAGGACAGTTTCCTTGCGTTTCTGTGACTGTCACACAGCAACAGCTTGCAGACACCCTCACCGTTGCTGGCCATGTTGGCCAGTGTGAGGAGGTAGGAGGTGGCTGAGGACCCGAGCTCTCTGCACCCATGCGACAGCTTGCCAGCTGGGCCCACCTGAGCACTGCGGCTGGGTGTACACTGCAGGCGCTGCTCCATGCTGCCCCTTTGTAACCCGGGCAAACTGGGCTTCACCATCACCAAGGAGCCTGGGTTCCTGCTGCTGGTGGTTGCTGGGATGGCTCCTTGCATGTCCTGGATTCCACCACCAGATCCCATGGCCAGGGTCCAGCCACAACCCACCGCCCCCCTTTGTGACATCCTGGCAAAATGACACCCATATTTCAATAGCCAGCTTCCTTTCTGTCTCCCCTCATCCTTGCCTTGGAAATCCATAAGTAAATATGAATATGCGCTCATTTAATTTTATTTCCTCCGTCAGACATTAACTCTCCACTCTAGTCCCTTCCCATTGCTACTTCTCTGACTATGGATCACAGTGCAGTGACACAAAGGTTAAGCTCCTGCTAGGAACTTGTTTCTTGACTATCTTTAGGGTGGCCACGTGGGAAGTGGCCATGCTCCTGCTAATTATAGATACCCTCTGCCACTGAGTGCAGGCCCTGTGTCTGCATCCTGTGAACTACTTTTCCTGAACATCCAACTAGTTCTTCCCAATGCTCCCCTGTCATATTGACTGAAGAGATAACTAGTCCAGAGAGGGAGAATAACGTGTCTAAGGTCACACAGCTAAAAACGATGGAGTTGGTAGTTAAACCCGGGTAATTTGTTTCCTACACGTACCTATGGAGCACTTCCACTGGATGAAGTCAAGAAGCTACTTATTTTTACTTACTTTAACTCATTCATCATGGAAAAAGGTTACTGAGCCATTAGTTGGATGCCTGGCTGGGCTGTTTCAGAGGAGGTGATACGCGATTAGAGACTTGGAGGATGGGCAGGCAGAACAGGGATGGAGGGAGGCCTGAGCCTCCTGTAGGGAGGACCCACAGCCCAGGGAGGGAGTGGTCTCCGATTGTGTGCCTGTGGATGGGCTGGGGAAGCTGTCCCTGGTGGGGTGTGGCGTGGGGGTCTGAGGATGAGCCTGCATCGTGAGACAGAGTGTGTAGTCCGCTGATTGCTGCTGTCTGCTGTGGGGGGGGGCAGCAGCACTCTTGCTGTGCGTCTGTATGTGGAGGGGGAATCCCAGGTGAGACACGGGCATTCCCTCCTCCTCCTCCTCCTACTCCCCCTCCTCCCCCGAGTTAAATGGGCTTCTTCTTCCTCTTCCTCTTCCTCTTCCTCTTCTTCTTCCTCTTCTTCTTCCTCTTCTTCTTCTTCTTCTTCTTGTCTACAGGGTCTCATTACATACATTGGACTCGGAGTGATCCTCCTGTTTTCTGCCTCCCAAGTGCTGGGATTACGTCCACATGCCGCCCCTCCCAGTCTCAGTTGCTATCTCAGCGTGCCCGGCATGGCATGTGGTGCCAGGGATTGAACCCTGCTCCCTGTGTCTGCCTAAGCAGGCACTTTAGTTTGCTGAGCTATAGAGCTGACCCAGCCATTTCCTTCATTTTCCACTCTCTTATCTTCTCTGCCTCAAATTCCTTCTCCTCAGAATCCAGGGATTGGAAGCACAATTTCTTAGAACAAAATTCTGTGATAACAAAACGATGGAAACTTAAGTCACGTGTTGGAGCCAGACCTGCCTTGTCTTTGTGAAAAAAAAGGTTTTGCACTAGAGCTGTTCAAACCAATGACATGATGATAGTTTTTCTAATTATAAGCTGTATATTTGGCACTGAAAAAAAAACCCATAGACCTAGTTCCTTCCCCTTCTCAGTTAATCACAGGAGTCTGAATTTTTCAGTAATAACATTAATTAGTGCCTAGCATCTGCATTGCCCTTTACAATTTTCAAAACACTTTTTCCGTGCATATTGTCTCATTTAAGCCTTGTAATAGTCCCCTGGGAAAGACAGCATTATTCTCCCCTTCTCCTTAACTGGGGCGGGGAGGAAGGATTGACACTTGGGAGTTTGTTTAACTAGGAACCCAAACTTCTGGATTCCTTCGACTGTGCTGCGCTGCCTCTCGAAAATATGCTAATGCAGTCCTAACCCAGGTTCTAAATTAGAAGAGATCCTTTTTTTAAAGTTGAATTTTTATCGATGTGAATCATCCTGTTTCCTTCACCCACTGGACTTGGTCTCTTTGAAGCAGATTGGGCTGCTCAGAGCAGCCTCAGAGGCCCTGGTGGAAGCCGCTTCCTTCTCGCCTGCACGGAAATGCTCAGACCCTTTCTTCTTACCCTTTTTCTTTTTTTCCCCCTGCAAAAGGAGTACATGTACCTGGTAAAAAATTCAAATAGCGTAAAAAGGTTTAGAGGGAAGAATTAAGTTCCACCCACCCGGTCTTCTGGTCTTTTTCCCAGAAGCGAACTCACACAGCAGCGTCTTATGTCTTCTTCCAGAAATACTCTCCACACACGGCAGCCTCAAGTTTAGCCTCTCATCGTCATGCACAAATAAGAGGCTCCTGGAAGCTGCTCTGTGCACATTAACAGTGCAGTGGAGATTCTCCTCCATCGGCACAGACCACCTGACCTTGTTCTTTTTACCACATCTGAGGCATTCTGTAGCTCAACTGTCCATAATTTATTTACCTTCTCTTCCGCTGCTGGTCGTACAGGTCATTTCTAGTCTTTTCCTTCTAACCCAAAGGCTTCACCAAACATCTTTGTACAGGGTCTCTGTGCACACATAAAAAATGTGTTTGGAGGATGAATTACTGGGAGCGGGATTTATGTTACTCTTAAGACTCCTGGTTCTGAATGTTCCGCGGGCCTCCAGAGTGACCACTTTGCCTTTCGGTATCCTTTTTTGGGGTCGAAGTTCTGGCTTCAATGGTTTTGGTTAGAAAATAACAGCCTTATTCTTAGGCTTTTGCTTTAAAGAAACTAAAATACTTGATCATCACTTGCCTTTTTAGTTCCTTGTGTTTGAGGAGCTTTGTTGAGTTACCAGTGTTGCAGCTTCACTTGTGAGGTTGAAAATCGTACTTGTTTCTCCCCTTGGGTTCACTCACGGTGGTTCCTTGCATGAAGATGGCATCACTTCTGACCTGTAGCTGAGGACCTCAATGGCACTCTTGGGGGTGTTGGAAGTGTACCCTGAGTGGGGCTTTGCTGCACAATGAGGAGCCCTCCCCAGAGCAAAGCACCTGTGCCAGGACTCTGGAACCAGAGACAGGGCTGTGTGATCCCCTCAACCCCACTTGCAGAGAGATGAGATTCAAAATACTTAATTCACAGTGAGGGCCGGGTCCCAAGCTGCTTCCTCAGGGGCTTGCCTGAGTGCTGATACCGGCTGGCCCTGGAGGCTGCAACTGTGTTTGGCTGTGACCTTAAGGAGAGGCCAGGGATGGAGTCCCTGGTAAAGGGCCTTGTAAGTTTAAGGCTGAGTTGCTTATCTGGCCAACACAGGAATGCTCCTCATCATAGCATCCAATTGCACTACCCAGACCTCACCCACAGCCCTCTCAGGGTACCTGTGAGATGCAGGTAGTTCACAGTGAGGCAACCAGGATTGAGTCATAGCTGGGCCTCTCCTTAGCTACTTAGCTTTCCATCAGACATAAATGTTTGACTGTCTCCAGATGAAGGCATCTGCATTGTTTAATATCCAATTTATTATTCACCTGCTTTAAAATTTGAGGAAATAAACTAAATGGGTAAAAGTTCTAGACTTACATTGCTTTCGTGGTATTTTTTTGTTTGTTTATAACTTAATGATGCCTAGCTTCCCAACTTCACTCAAGAAAAGTCGATGAAAGCTGGGGAGATAGCTTGGTAGAATAAGTGCTTGCCTGGCAAGTGCAAGGGCCTGAGTTCAATCACCAGTTCTAAAAAGAAAAAAAAAAGAATCAATTAAATGGATTTGGGGCAGGTTCTGAAAGGAGTAACAGTTATTTGGTTTCACAGTATAATGCACAACAGGCATGAAGAGTGTCGGGAAAGGAGAAACAGGTTTGAATGCTGACTTGGCCATAGTTGTATTTGTTCACTCATGCACCAAATATGTATGGAGCCCTTCTCAAGTGCTGAGCTCTGTTCTGAGCTCCAGGAATGGGACAGAGAATGAAGTGAGATTCCTACTCTCATGGAGCATATGGAGGAGACTGGGCAGGCCATTCAATCTCTTTGGAACTAAGTTTTCCTGCCTATAAATTCTGTAATGAAGAATGGCACTAGTATGACCACTCCCCTCTGCACTGCTGTGACAGACATCACTAATCCATCACTGATGGTTCCTGCCTCATGATGGTTGACTCAGGGTTTTCCACTTGCTGTTGGTGCAGAAGCATACGTGTACAACCATTCTACTTTTCATTTTTAGTACTCAGTAGATTACATGAGCCCTTAAATACTATATTATAAAATAAGCTTTGTGTTTAGATGTTATCACTGAATTGTTGGTAAGTGTAAGTGTTCTAAGCACATCTAAGGTACTGAATGCCTCTCTGATACTTAACTTTAGCCATGGATTGGGGCGTAGGCCCGTGAGATCCAAATTAGGGAAGGCAAGGTTTATTTAGCTCGCAGTTTGTGGAGGTTTTAGTCTGTAATAAACTGGTGCCAAGGCAGGGTGGCACAGCACAAGGTCAACAGTTCAAGGAAGCAAAAGACAGCAAAAGAAACATGAACAAAAGGGGAGGAGAACAAGCCTCTTTTCCTTTCGTGCTGTACACTGGCTATGTGCCCACGCCCACACCATCTCCTGGCCCTTCTCTTCTATAAGCTGAGGGTTTTTACAAAGTAAGGATCCTGTGCTCCTTGTGACTCACTGAGTTGAACCTTATAAGCTTCTCACATCGACATAGCAAGTGCACCCTAGAATGGTAAAGGCATGTCCTTTTCACCCCAAGATGGAGAATTGCCGTTACTTAGATAAACTAGTAAACTCATGGTAACACAATGTATCAGCCACAACAACCTACCCCTTTGTCAACTGGGCGACAAGAAACATTTCTGCAATCAGTTTCTAGATACTTTTTAAAATTATTTCACAATATGAACATTGCAACAGATTTAATAATATAATCCTTAAAAACTAGCATGAAGTTGATCAACATTGTATTATATTATATTATATTATATTATATTATATTATATTATATTATATTATATTGGACCCTATGTTGGTTACTATTCTCTTGTTGCTGGGACAAGATACCCAACACCCAAAATGAAGAAAGGAAAGTTTATTTAGCTCACAGTTTGTGGAGGTTCCAGTCCACACTCAGCTGGCTCTAAGGCAGAGTGGCACATGACAGAGGGCAGCAGTTCATAGAGATGGAAAACCGTAGAGAGCAAAGGAAGGGGCAGCAGCCATGGTGGCAGAGGCCAGCCTCTCTCCTTTCCTTATATTGCCACCAGGCTCTCTGCCCCAGGGTGGGTATAGCACTCCCACACATAATCCCAGCAGCACTCACAGCCGTCATCCCAGCTTTGGATCATGAATTAATCACAAACTCTAGAGCCACATTCCAATGACTACATGAGGCTTTCTGAGGGACAACTACACACAAACTATAACAGACCAATAGCATTTTGCTCCTGGACCCCCTCAAGACTCATACACATCCCTTTATGCAGCAGACATTGAGTCCATCTGCAAAAGTTGCTGAAGTCCTAACAGTTTCAGCACTGCTGAAAAGTCCAAATCCCATGTACCCTCCTCTGAGATGTAAGGCACGCTCTTAGTTTCAAGGTCATATACAAAGGAAAAGTTAGACACTTCCAACACTCAGCAGCACAAGATAGACGTTTTCATTCCAAAAGTTACAAACAGGAAAATACAAAGGAATGAGACACAACAAGTGCAAAATCCAGCAGGGTGAACATTAAGTCTTACAGTTCCATGTCCAGCACGTGAGGCAACCACTGGTACATCGTGAGCTCCAGAGGGCTTCCACCACTCCACCCCAGGAGACCTTGGTGATTATAACTCCCACGGCTCTTCTCGTAGGTCAGCTCTGCTGAATCCTTGCAGCTTTCCTGAGGTGATGAATGATCCTGCCTTTTCCAAACTTCTGTGGTCTCCACTGCACTTTAGACTTCTCTCTTGCAGTTTCACACACTGACTTCCCAGGGGCACACTGCCTGTCTTCTCAGGCCTTCTGTAATCAAGGCAGAAGCCTTCCTAACTTCAGGAATCTTGCATTCTGCATGCACCTAAAGCCAGTGCCATATGGATAATGCCGAAGGCTGCTGCCAGCTGGGGCAGTAGCCATAGTTTCCTCTTTTTTTTTTTTTTTTTTTGCTGCAGGCATCAAGTGCCTGGATCATTGTGCACTCTGAATTCAATTCTCCTGAACAAATTTTCCTTGCTCCCACCATTCCAGAACAAGGTGCCCTGTGGCTTTCTCCTCAAAGCAAAGACTTTAACTTTTACAGTGTAAGGCTGCAATGGTTGGAGACCTGCCACCTCCTCTGATGCCCGCAGTCCATCTTTCCTGTCCTCCTCTTCCTTTTAGGCAGTGAAAATCACCGCAGCTTTTTTCTCCCCTTGTACTGAGAATCTAACTCAGGACCTTGCACTTACCAGGCAGCTGCTGTACTGCTGAGCTATGTATCCTCGCCCCTGTACCCCAGCTCTACCTTTATAGTTCACTTTACCAGAGCTTTCTGTCTGGCCAAACTCACATTTTAATTCATCTTGTTGGTGTTTCTTTGCTCTTGATTCTTAACATAGATCTGGCTAAAAGCACCCCCAAATAGCCATGCTGCAGTCTAAACATTTAACTGCCTTGAAATCTCTTCTGCAAGAAGAATTATTTCACCGCTTTTAATCTCAGTCTTGGGTAAAATCTCTGGACACAAGCAAAATACAGACAAACTTTCTGCCAAGCCATAACATGCATGATCTATAGTCCAATACCCAGTGCAGTCCTTGTTCCCAGCAGAAGCCTCCTGAGCCTCGTCTTTACCAGCAGGGTTTCCGTCCACCTCCTAGTCTTCTGAGCTCTGACCATAATCTCCCACATGGAGCAGCCTAAGGTGTTCCAGTGTTACCCTTTCGGGCAACATTTCGGAACCTTTCCAAACTCTTAATACAAGCCATTCCCAAAGGCTCTTGAACCACATAATCAGTTAGAGTCATATCAATGACCCTACTCCTGGTGCCAAATTCTGTCTTAAGTTACTTTTCTCTCATTGCTGAGACAAAATACCTGACCCTCCAAGTTAAGAAAGGAACGCTTTATTTTGCTCATGGTTTGTGAAGGTTCCAATCTGTAATTAGCTAGTACCAAGGCAGAGTGGCATGGCACCGGGGCAGTAGTTCAAGGCAGCAGAAGACAGCAAAAGCAATGTGAGTAAAAGGGGGGAAAGAACAAGCCCTTTTTCCTCCTTTGCATTGTAGGCTGGCTATCTGCCCACGCCCACAGCATCTCCCTGCCCTCTTCTAAAAGCTGACGTTGTTTACAAAGTAAGGACCCTGCTCCCCCCCCCCTGCTCTGAATCACTTAGTTGAACTTTGAAACTCCTCAAGTTGACACAGCAGCAACATCCTAGAGCGGTCATGGCCTGTCCTTTTCACCCCAGGAAATAGAGCTGCTGAGTTATACAGGATGGCACAGTGTACCGACAGTAACACCTCGTCAGAACCTGAACAGTATCTGTGTAGCCCTCCCAGCAGGCACACTCAGCTACCAGACAGTAAATCTATGTTTTCCTGGGCCAGAGGAATTTTATAGTCCTTCCTGTTCTATAATTTCATTCTTGTTAATTACTTCTAATTATAATGGAAAGACATTACACCAAGGGAAAACGACAATAGAACCCCAAATTGCAGAATTGTGAAAGCTCCAGAAAACAACTATTACTTTAATTTGATGGGCACAAAAATATGGTTTCATGTAAAATTATCTTAGATTTTTGGGTCTGAGGTTTTCCCCTGCGCAGTCTTGTGGTGCAGGTGCTTGCTCTTGTCTCACTGCTGTGCTGGGATCCTGGGTGAGGGAGGTGCTCACCAACGTTGCTTCGACTTTGGGAGCTTCTTCCTCATGACCCTGCCCCAGCATGAGGTTGGACAGAGTCATCCCCATTTGCCTGATCAGGGGCTCTGCTAGGTGCTAGATGACAGCAGTCATTCACAGAAGTCTTCCTGGGGTCTAATGCGGCCATCTGGTCTCTTCTGCTCCACTCCACACAGTGGCAGCCAAACCAAGGCTGAGCTGATGGCAAGCTCTTCGGGGAGGTTTCTGCTCAGATTCCACAGACACCTGTGCAATGTCACTCTCATTTTGCTTTCCACCATCCCCCTCAAAGCAAGCTAACAAGTCCAGTGGGCCCCGCCTGAGCTCACATTGTAAAAACAAAGCAAACACAAGCACAAACATGAAATGGGGGGAAGAGAAGGGACGTTTCTGTTGTAATTGCTAGCCTCACCCTTTTTGGGTGTTCAAATGCCCTTCTAGGTAAGGATATTGGGGGAAGCTGGCTTGTGTAATTCTATGAAATACACACACACACACACACACACACACACACACACACACCTGAAATTCTAAAATCTGATCGTGATTTTCCAATTATACTAAACCAAAGGTGCTTCTCTGCTTAGTGGAATTTTTGTTTCCTTTTGGGAAATAAGATCTGGAATGCACAGTATCCCAGGGTGGTGCTCCCAAATTTATGCCCAAACCCTGCCCTCAGGGTTGGCTGAGCTGGCCATATAAATAAATAAACCGAATTTGTGCCCATGTTGGTATTGGTTGATTGTCATAGAAAGGAGCCACCTTTTCTACCTCCAAGAATACTCTGGAAATAGAATGTTACCACCATTTTTTTTTTAATGGGTATTTAGCACCAGGAACATTGTAAGAAAGAGAAAAATAGCCTTATTCCCAGCATAGGGTAAGTAGACTCTTTTTCTGATGACAGAAATATGGGAAACAGAGAACTAAATTTTTGTCGTGTTGAAAGCAGTAGGTATTCCATGTAGAGCTGAAATAACTCAGTGTTCCCCTTAAGATTTGTTATGGACATCTGTCTTGTTCACAGCTCAGCTGTGCTAGGACAGTAGTGTAGGTTGTGGAGATAATGAAGAAATACCCAGAGACCGCTTGCGAGAGGCAGACGTGTTAACTGCAGTGCATCAACAGGTGTGAGCAGTGATGATACGGATAATTGGGAAGGCTCTACAAGAAGCACATCAGAGTCTAGCAGTAATCCTGGGAAGGTCTTTGACAGCCTCACATGCAACAGCAGTGCCACTCTGGAGGCTCAATGGCATCGGGCCAGGCGAGCTTTCATGAGGAAGTATTTGGGTGTCCACCAGTGGCCAGCCGGACTATAGCTCATAGCCTGTCCATAGCACTCTGTTCTACATGGAGAGGGGTTGTATAGGTTGGGGTCCAGAAACAGCGCCTTCCTTAACATGCTTTGCTCTATGGTCTGGCCCATATTCCAACAAATAATTGACTTAGCATGCGGCCAAGAAGGCAGGCTTATGATTTCCCAGTGTCCAGTGTCCAGTGTCCCATAGGAGATACTTCTCTGCAGTCCATTTGGGGACTGGACTCACCACGTGCCTTGACTTAGCAGAAATCACAGAAAGGCAGAGTGGCATTCCAGGCACACTGCTAAACGCCTTACCTTTTTCACTCAGGCTACTTCAACACCCCTGATTTCTAGAGCCACAGGATTCTCGCATGTGTGTGCAATAATATGGACCTCGCCCCAGTTTTTAAGGGGTGCCTTTAGTACTTCAGGTGCCATGTTTTTTGCTTACCTGGGAAATCCTACACACACACACACACA
>PVJA010054925.1:0-11380 GCA_004027025.1 Myocastor coypus
TTTTTTTTTTTTTTTTTTTTGGTCTTTTTGAGACAGAGTCTCACTATGCAGTTCAGGCTGGCCTTGAGCTCACTTTTGTAGCCCAGGCTGGTCTCGAACTTGCACCGATCCTTCTGCCTCAGCCTCCCGAGTGCTGGGATTACAGGCGTGAGCCACCACACCCGGCTTGTTCACTCATTTGTTGAAAGCTTTGTTTCAAACTGTCAAGCAATGTAGACAGTGTCTGAATAAATGACAACTGACGAACAACGCGCATCATTTTGTAGTTACTGAAGCTGTTGGCAACATGTGACAAGTACACTGTCTAAATATGGCATAAAAATATCTGCCCTGGTGGATGTGATGACATTTTAACCTTGAATTTAGAAATGTTTCATGGTGTTCGGCCACTTGGTCTTTTCCTGCAGTAATAAAACATGTGGCCTTGAGAACAAACTTGTTGCATCTGTTTAAAAAAGTAACATGAATATCGTTTCGCATTGGTTCCATCAATGCCCACTGATAACATATTTGCTAAAAGGATGTCAGTTGACCAATATAGGAACTGTTCATGCGGCCAGAGGTGAGATGCTTGAAAAACTTGCAAGTTCACAATAGAGAAAACTATAGTATATCTTTGTGGTTGGAAAAAGTTATAACACTTGCCTAATATATGGTGAAGAAAAAATGTAGTATTGATATTGGCAACATCATACCAGGATATTCAGTTGAATGTGGGGCTGGCCGTTGTGATATATGCCTATAACCCCAGCACTGAGAGGTTGAGGAAGGAGCATCCTGTGAACTCAACTTCAGCTTGTGTTACATACATAGTGAAGGCAAGGCTGGCAGGGATACATAGAAAAACCTGCAGAGATTCTTTAAAAAAGCTAGAATTGGAGTTCTCATTCAAACCAGCTATTCCTGTCCTGGATATTTTTCCAGGAGAACTGAAAATATCATGCAACAGTGATATATGCGCACCCATGTTTACAGCAGCATGATCCGTCATAGCTCAGTCTTGGAAACAATCCAGATGGCCATCAGCTGAGGAACAGATAAAGAGGATGTGCTACCGTTACAGAATGGAATATTATTCAGCTATAAAACAGAATAAATTTCAGGCTTTTATCAGTAAATGCATGTAGCTAGAGATCATTCTCCTAAGTGACATAAATCAGGCCTGCATGTGTCTGATTGTCTCTTTAGTGTAAGAACCTGAAAGAGAAAATAAAAATCTGAAGGATACAACAGATTCTAGGAAAAGGGAATAAACCGATTGAAAACAAAGGACTTGCTGAGTTGTGGGGAAAGACAGGAGAGTGACTGAGGAAACAGATATCTATGTATGTAAGCAGGATGGTTGGACAACTGTGCTGTGAAATTTTGCTCGTCTATGGAAAGGAACAACTAATGCCTGATTTGTTTTGTCTCCTTTTTCCAACTGTTTGTCCTTCTTCTCTTCTTAATTTCTTATGTATTTCTTTCTTTTGTTTTTCTTCCAATTTAGATGCATATATCTAGTAATATAAACAACTAGTTGCAAGACAACATTATGCATTACAACAAGTACTGTGAAATTCACATTATTTTGTTCAGTGAAATTCTGTATAGCTTTTAATTTTTCTGTTTTAAAACTATTTTGTATTATATTTTAAAATATTAATAAATGAAAAGTAAAAACAAAGATTGATTGTGAGTCCTCAATACAAATGAATCCACATGTGGCCACGTATAACAACAAATTAATTGACAAAATGGATTTTTTGTAAGTTGTACAGCAACTATGATATTACTTGAAATAGAATTGACCAATCCTTCCATTTTTACTTGATTCTAAACTTCTGAGATATAAGTAGTTTCATATTCTACAAAGGAAATTACAAGAGCAAATATCACAAATTTTCTTAAAGAGCATGAGACCGAAATTGATAAATAATTACACCCAAGGTAAAAACTGTATTATTTTCCCAAAGAACTCTTCAAAAACATTTTGCGGCAGATAGGAGTGCAGATGGGTGAAATGTCACAAGAGCCTCATAAGAAAACAAAGACCAGCAAGGTGTCGAGTATGTTCTACCAAAGAACAGAAGAGAACCCAGCATCTCTGATGTCAGAGTAAATGATAATTGCCTATGAAAGATAGTGTTCTCTTGTAAGAAGAGTACCTCAGGTGTGATAATCAAACTAAACTTTATTTTGTGACAGAGTTTTATGTGCATTTTCATTATAGGAGAGATAGGAATTTATTTCTGCTGTGTTTCAGATTATTTTTTGAAATTATAATTAGGTTTTGAAAATATTATATTTTCATCAACAAATAGTTGATGTAGAAAATGTTGGTGTCTATTGTAAGCATCAGTATACATTTGACATTTTATTTTATTGATCTTTTATTTTTCTGCTAGGCAAACAGTGTATAAGTTAATAGGAAGCTCCTGGCAAAAATGAAAGACAAGAGAGATCACAAGGAAGGCCTGCCAAACACGAAAGGAAGGTAAAGTGCATGTTCTGTCAGTGGGAGCGAGACTCACGCGTGGAACGTGCTGTTGTCGCGTCAGAGCACTTTTGTTTGTGTTTTCCTTGTAGTTCACGCAGGAATTTATTTCTACTCTTAAGTTTTAGACCTTGTAAGCAGCAGATAAACAACTGATGTTGATGTTTATTCTGGGTACTCATTACATATTAAATTTTATATTTAATTTTATTGACATTTTCTTTTCCTGTTAAGTACACATTGTTTAATATAATACAACTCATAAATTTAAATTAATAATTCATCAACAGGAATACTCCTAAATTAAAAATGGGCATTACTTAACCTTATAACAAGCCTTTTCTAAAAATTTGCCATGATGCCTCTATGACTTGCTACATCAGTAGTAACACATTAGCATACTTTTAGTATGTAATTAATAAAGTAAAGAGTGACATTGCATAATGCAGGATTTTATAATAGAGGCATTTTTACCCATACCAGTATTAATATTATGCAACAGTGTTTAAATTACTTTCTCTAACTTAATGAACATTGCATACTTATTTTCATTTTATGGATGCTTTTCTCACTTGAGCAATTTCTTGCATTCAGTATATATTAGCTCTAGGGACATGCAGGGAATGCGTACATTTTTGAAGAAGAAGGCACATTAATGTAAATTTATTTCTGGGCATGGTGAAGCACAGCTGAATTCACAACACAGAGGCAGAGGCAGGAGGATCACTGCCAGCGAAAGGCCACATAGTGAGTTCAAGGCCAATCTGAGCTACGTAGTGAGACCCTGTCTCCCTGTATCATGTATACATAGATATATATGGCTTGAGATATCCCTCAGTAGCACAGTGCCTACCTGGCAAGCACAAGGTTCTGAGCCTGATTCTTGGTCACAACAACAAAATAGCAACAACAATATATGTACATTTAGTAACAGTAATATGTAGTAATATAAAGTGCTCACTTGGTTGGGAGTAATATGTGTCAAACAGTACTTGAGTATGAATTTGTTTAAAGCATCACTCATTTTTATAAAATAAGAAAACCAGCCTCCTCTGGTACTACAAAATGACATTTTTCTGCTTTATTTTCCTCTTGCAGCCAAATTTACATGTTTGAACTCCACCTTCAATGAGGCCACATTAGTACATACTGAATGCACCTCACAATTCTTTTGTTGCAAGGAAGCATTTATTAACCATGTTGTTCTTGTGTTGTCTTACTATCTCAACTTACTTTACATATGAAGTGAGCCTGTAAAAGCACTCAGGATTGTATCATTTAATAGAAATTTTTGTATGTTCATTTGTATTGTTTTATCTTGGCTTATTCAATAATTCATTAGGGAGTACTCTTTTAGGAGTTGCTAACACAGAGAAAGGAAATGAGAGAGACAGAGAAGTTACCCTTGTGTAAAAATCTTATTAACAACTATTCAGTAAATTTAATTCTTTCTGGAAGGGTGCCACAATTTGATGGGGGTAGGGATGTTGACTTATGTTAGAATTTTTTATCAGTAGCATTAGTGTACACACTGGAAACATTTCTCTAATTATCAGATCTCTGGGGAAAGTTCTGCTTGGTCTGACCTGAGCCTCTATTATAAAAAAGAATGGGGTATAGCATTAAAAGCTATCTCTTCATAAGAAAAGATAAAAGAAGCAAGTGAGAAACTCATAAATGTACTTCAATATACTCATCAAAGATTAAATAGTCTTAATTGATATCTATCATTATTGTTCATGTACAGGCAGTGGGATAAAAAGTTATCAATTTCTTCCATTGAATATATTAAGCTTTTCCAAAAGGAATTATTTAAAAATGCTGATTTAGAACTGAAATTTACCCATGAGTTAAAATGTGAATTGTTGTATGCCGTTGAGTTTTTGAATCCATACAAGTTTGTACACGACACAAATGGCAAAATGACAATTGTATATGCAAATTTATTTTATGAACCATACTTGGTGAAGACAACAAAACCAGACAAATCAGACACAATAACATGTTAGGTAACTTTTAGTTCAAAATTTGTGAAATATTTCTTACCAAAAATTCTACTTAGTGTTCAATTAACCTTACCTTCTAATTAAATTAAGAATTCAAAAGTTATAAAGAAATAAAAACAATATATAATAGCAATTATAAAATATAAGTGTTTTAGTTTATGTCTAGTTGTCCCCCTAAAGCCTCACAGAATGATGGGCGGGGTCTTCTACAGTTTGAGACTTAAATGATGATCCACTGGGATTACATGTTTCACTACTGTTGAGATTATAGTCTGAATACTGGTGAGATTATGTGCGTGGCCAGAGGCTGATAAACTAAGGCAGAGAAGCTGATGTAATTTAAAGAGAGACAGAGAGACAGACTAGAGCTCTTGCTGCTGCTCTGCTGCCCTGATTGATTAGCTGCCTCTGCCACCATTTTGTTGCTGTTCTGCCACCATGAACTGGATTCTCTCTGCTCTGTTCCACTCAGCCTTGGGTCAGCCGAATATGGACTGAAACCTGCAGAAACTGTGAGCTAAATAAACCTTTCCTTCCTTCATTTTGGCTGTCAGGCATTTGTCCCAGCAAGAGTAAAAAATAACTAAGACAATAAGCATCAATAAAGATATAGAAACATACTTATGTCTACTCAAATTCTTTATACTAGGCATAATTTAAATGAACTCACATACATCTTCTGTGACTATGCAATAGAGCAAGTTCATATCTGGTTTTGGAAAACAGACATCTGTTGAATGAATAAATTCCAGAAGGATCTGAATGGTAGAGTAGGATTAGAATGGGCAGGAATATAAAGAAGCTTATTGCACAAGGCAAAAGAGATTTTTTTTTTAAAGCTTGTTTTCTGTACTTTTGTTCAGCTGTAGTTTATGTGTAAGGAAATTTGGGAAATCTTTGAACTTGCATTTCTTCCACCAGCAAAAAAAAAACGGACATATTTTCATTTCACGTCATTTACCAGAACGTCTTCTGATTTTCTTTATACTTTCTCATTGATTCAAAATACTAGTTTTAATTACTGATGGAAAAGCTTTTTCATTTCTGATGCTATTAATATATAGTTTTATTCTAGTCTGTGAATGATATTGGTGCTTTATTTAAATCGTTTAGAATTATTTAGTATTACTGTTTGTTTTCTGATTTTTTGTGATTTAGTATACAGTATACTGAACACTCTTAATGTTCCACAGGAAATTGAAAATTTTCATATCATGTTTTATATCAAAATTATGCTTACATTTTTATCATGTTTTTTTTTTCTTTTTCCGTACCAAGGATTGAACTCAGGATGCTGTGCATGCCAGGCAAGCACTTATTCTACTGAGCTATCTCCGCAGGCTTATCATATTTCCAATGTCATCTATATTTGTCAATATTTTGTCCATGTAACTGTGGGATAAAATCCTGTGTGACAAGTGGTTTTCTTTCAGCATCTCCTTGAGTTACTGATAGTTTCAAGTCTGTGAAAATGGATGTTGTTGTAATGTTCTGTGTTGGTGTCCAAAGAAACAACGAGAAGAACCCGATGAAGGTAGCTCAGAGGAATCACTGAGATCTGTCTCTCTCAAAGTGAGCCCAGATCTCTAGAAGCATCTCCTTTTTATTTAGGTGACACAATAGACGATTTACAGGGAGGAGAGGGGATCACCAATGTCTTAAGTAAGGGTGGAGATATCAATCAGGATTAAGGTGCTACACCTTTTTTAGATCGTACTCTTCTAAGATCCCTAAGTAACATATTACAACCCACCCTAAACTTTGTTTATTGTTCTTCGCTTCTTTAAGATGCTAGTTTCTAATCTCTACATGGCTGTTTTGAGGAGCATAGTTACAATAAATGTTTATTCACATTCTCTAAGAGTTTGACTTGCATACAGACATTTACACATATCACAAAGAGTAGTATGGAGTTACATTTTCCCAAGTTAGAGAACCTGTGTATTAGGTTGTAGCAGCAATAAATGCATCACTGTCACGTAGAAGACCCAGAATTATTCTCAGTAATGGTGAATTCCCAGTATAGAGTCAAACACTAGTTTAAAAAATTAAGCTTAAATTTTTTCCACTTTGGAAGTGTGCATGAACACAATTTTTAAGCCAATGTGCTATTTTAATGTGAATTCAAATGAGAAAACTTTTTTATTGCCATTCAATGCATAATAACCATTTTCCTGATAATTAATATAATTCAAGAAAATGTCAAATGGTTATTGGATAGTTAGACATGTGTGTTTTTTTTTTAATGTGTACTTGAGTAACTTCTCGAATCTTTTGCTAATTTTAATTAGGCAGTCTGCATTTTCCTCACAGATTTTAGAGTTATTCATTTTTCTGAGTACATTTTTTTCAAATATATATAGTGAAAAATGTCCTCTTTTAATACGGGTTTTGCATTCACATTTCCACAGTGGTGATTTTGATTAACAAAACTTCTTGATTTTAATGAGGTCAAATCACCATTTTGTTTTCTTTAACCTAATGGGTGTCATGTTCAATTTATTAAAAATGTTTCTTACTGGAAGCAATTACAATATTGTTTTTTAATGAAAAGTATTCATAGATATATTCCTACATCCTGTGAAGATATCATCAATCTCTTTTTATTTTTTTCGTGAAAATCTATCATATTCAGCATCACTTCTGAAAATAACATTACTTGCCTACTGTTTTGCTCTAAAAATTTGTCATACAAAAATTGATCATGTGTAGGTAGATTTATCCAGTCTGGTTATTTTATATTTCTATGTATCTACCCTAATTGTATATTAATATTTAAATGTGATACCACCTTAATTTTCTTTAAACATATTCTTAGTTTTAGATATTTTTAAGTTATATATAAACTCTAATAATTTTTAAAATTTTAATGAAAGAATTAGTGACATTTTGATTGATAATGGGTTGAATTTATAAACATTTTAAGAGGATTGGTGTCATGTACTATAAATTATTTAAATCCTTGAAAATGTATATGCATTTATTTATTTATTTTAGGTATTCATTGCGTTTGAGAATTAGAAACACTTCTGAGATATGTAGTCAATTTAGTAATTTTGCAAATGTCATGGTATAGAGTTAGATGGTAAAAAGAATCATTGTTTATACATAAACATACTACCTATATACCTAGAAGTTTTGCTAAATTCAAATAGTATTCCTGATAATTATCTCTGCAGTGATTTTTGTTTCATTATGCAATTATTTTTATTTATGAATAATCACAGTTTTGTTTATTTCCGATGTGTGCTTTTGTTGTTTCCATTTTTACTGTTCTGATTAAGACCTCAAGTACTTACTGAGTAAAAGCAAGATGAGGAAAATTCTGGTCTCTTTTCCCAGCTCAGAATAAAAGACCTTAATTACTTACAATTAAATTAAATATTCACTGTATTTCTTGTATGTACTCTTAAACAGATTATAGGAAGTTCCATTCTATTACTGATTGCTGTAATTATGACTGGATCTCCAACTTAACGAAATTATTTCACTGTGTCTATTAAGATTGTGTGATTTTTCTCCTTATAATTCGTTAATGTGCAGAATTGTGCACTACTAATGTGATTTATTCACCATTATGTTTTGTTCTTATATAGTTTTGGATTTAGTTCTACTTCCACCAAAGATATTGAATGCTGAAAAGAACAATAAATTTCTTGAGCCTTTGATAGCGATAAGAAAAAACAACGTGCTAAAACCCCATGTAGCTATGCTCAAATGATGAGCGGCTCACTTGGACAAGTGCAAAGCCATAGTCGCAGGTCAATATGCTCTAAATCAGATAAAACTATTGAAAATATTTTATTTTATCTTGAAGTACAGAATTGCTGGCAACTGCAAAAACACAAGGAGTCTGCATTCACTCATAGTCTCTTTGACACAAACTTTCAGCAGATGTCTCAAAGAATTATTAAGGAAAAGTAGGGGACAAGAGGCATCAGACTTCCAAGGCATGGGGTTGGAGGTTGGCCATGATATCCTTAACACTGAGCATGTCATCTACATTTTACTTTCCATGGGAAGCAAAAGGGATATGTTATAAATGTAACAGCAATTTTATTAAAGCGAGAACACCGATTATTACATGAAATTATAGAAGAAAAATATACATGTCTCTACTCCTTCTGGAGAAGAAAAATTCAGTCTTAGCTCTATGATCTTGTGCCATCACTATTAGAGGAAATCCTTCCTGCAGAAGTCCTCACATAGATACAAGTTTGCATTATAGAAAGACTACTGGTCTCAATCTTGTGATGTAGTGCAGATTTAAAATTATATGGATCATATGTTAAATCTTACAGAAGATGGGAATATCAGCAGAACCAAAATACAAGAATGAGTCAAGTAGGATGGTGATGGGCAAAAAAAGACACAACCAGAGCATCAGCAATGAAAGTCTCTTTAATGAGCTTTTTGAGGAAAAATTGAGTGGGAGCAAGAAGATTCCTTTGCCCTGCAGATAGATCACTAGAAATGACACAACTCAAACTTTGAGAAAACAATAAAATGTTGAACAAATAAAGGTAAATTTTGTTTATTTTTAACTGGGCTTCCAGAAGGAACCGAGAAAACACTAAGAAGAAACATTCAGAGAAATAACCACTCAAAAGAGTAAATACCATGAAGTTACAGATATAGACAGGCATTTTAGATAATCCCAATTAAAATAAAAAGAAAAAAATCCAGACAATCAGAAAAAGTTATTTTATGAGAAAAAAGCGGAGATAATTCCATCACATCTCTTAACATGAACTGCAGAAGACCAAAGGTAATTAAATACTCCCTTCAAAGATCTTTCCTACTGTCTTCTTTTGCTCACTCATTGAATATTACATATTATCTAGGAGAAACTTGAGGTTTATGCATTTTCGTCCATTTCTTTATGCCTCTCTTTTCTTTAGACTGGGCACATATACATTCATTATATTGTTTTCCTTCTTCAGATATTGAACCAATTTGAATTTCATACTATGTATCATTAATCTTAAATTATAGAGAGTATGCAGTATGCAATTTTTATTATTGCTACTTTTCTTGATTTAAGTAAAGATTTCTTGGTTGCTTTCAAGTTACAATGCCTGTTTTTTTCCAGGAATCTCTAATTGGTATAATTTCTTTTAGCTTACATTCATATTAATAACTTGGACACTTTACCTACAGTCTGGCACTGAATTCATTTATTGGAAAGGTAAATGCTATCTGCACATAAATACCATAGAAGAAAATGGGACTCATGCAACCAAAATATCTGTATAAGTAGCATCTGAAGTAAACAAACAAATGAAGAATCATACAGAAGTACTCGGGCTGGAGAAACCTCTGAAGTAAAAAGGGTTATCTTTGAGTTACGAGAGTCTGAAGTAAAATAATAATAATAATAATAATAATAATAATAATAATAATAATAATAAACAGCCACAGAAAAGTATAGAGGGAATCAGATCAGAAATCACCTCTGAAGTAAAGAAGAGGCAACTCTAAATTAATAACATCTGAAATAAAGGAACAGGTTCCTGCGACTAACTTCCTGTTCCAGTCCGACCCAGTCCCAGCCGGTAGCAGAGCCTGCGCATCAGCCGCGGGTAAGCTGCCTGTGCCCCTCTGCCCCTCCTCTGCGTTCCTGCGACTAACTTCCTGTTCCAGTCCCACCGAGTCCCAGCCGGTAGCACAGCCCACCTGCCAGCTAGCCAAGATCCTTGGCCCGCCTTCCGCCGCCCCCCCGCCCCCTTTTTTTTTTTTTTTTGTTTTTACCCTCCAGCGCAAACTCCAGCACCGAACCCATCAAACATTTTCTCTGGCAACCGATCTGCTCCACCAGCCTACCAGGACTACTCAATCCCAAAGCTCCACCTCCACCTACAGACCACATCCGCCGGGATTCACAGAAGCTAGCAGCCAAAGCTCCAACACAGAGTCAGGAACCTCTGTAGAGGAACCAGCTTGGAGTATCCAGACCAAACGCCCATAGACACAGCACAACGCAACCAAAGTGCAGAGGCCGCTTCCATACAAAATGATAACAACAAGGAGTAGGAGGCAATCTCAGGGCCCGTGCCCACCCAAACCAAATACAGAAGACACTATCATGGAAAAAATAGGAACCATACAGATGAAACCTCTGAATTGGTAGCATCTGAGGCAGACGCACAAGTGCAGAAACTTATAGAGCAACTGAGATCAGAGATAACATCTGAAATAAAAAACGAAATACATGAAGTGGAAAAACGGCTGGAGAAACGTATAGAGGACATCAGAGCAGAAATAATATCTAAAGTTGACAAAGACATGCCTAAATCAATAGCATCCCAAGTAGGGGAACAACTACACAAAAGTAGAAAGGAGAAGAGAACAGAAATAATCTCTGTATTAGAGAGAGAAAGGATAAACATAATGACAGACTTCAATGCTGTTAAAGAAGACATCGATAAAAAATTAGAGGAGAATAGGAAAATGATGGACTCCCTGACAGAGCAATATAGGAAAGATATAGATCGCATGAAACAGTTTAAAAGAGATATACAAGAAAATAAAACATCGATCACAAGTTGGCAGAGCCCAATGAATGAAAATAAAGACAGAGTTTCCAACCTTGAAGACACAGTTGCAGCCAGTGAAAGAGTAAGAAAGGATCTTTTAAAAACAACCGGAATGCAGGAAAAAATAATTCATCATCTGCAAGACGATGCAAAAATGAACAATGTGAGATTAATGGGAATCAATGAGAAAGAAGGAGTCAGTACAAATGATATAAAAAGAATATGGGCAGAAGTAATAGCAGAAAACTTCCCAAATTTGAGAAAACAATCAGACATTCAGGTAACTGAAGCCTACAGAACCCCAAATAACATCAACCCAACTAAAAACACGCCAAGACATATAATAGTCAAGATACCAGAAA
>PVJA010054926.1:0-11389 GCA_004027025.1 Myocastor coypus
GGCAGCCAACTGAACATGGCAACAGAGCAACAGCTACAGCTTGAGTCTGTCTCTCTGTCTCTTTATATTGCATTCTGTTCTCGCCTTAGGATATCTGCCCTAGGCCACACCCATAGTCTCAGCCTTACTCAGACGGATAATCCCATCAGTACTAAAACACAATCTCAGGGATCACAAATCAAGTCTCAATCTATAGAAGCCATGCCCCATGATTGCATGAGATTTGGGGGACAACTGGACATAAACCATAACATACCCCAACCTTTATTTCTAAGTCTCCTGTCCCCTTTAAAGATGAATGTCTGGCTAAGTTTAAAAATAAATAGGTAAATAAAGATGAATGTTTGAAAGGCTGGCATCAGTGTGCCTTGGTCAGTGTACCTTTTGGCATCATTAGTTTGAGCGGCCACCTGAAATACCTTGTTCATTCCATTGACTTATTGCCTCTCAGTTTAGAAAGCCTTGAACAATCAAAGCTAATTAATTACATAGTCCATGTTAGGAAGATTGTGAATCAGTATCTTCTAGCAATTGTTAGGGTTGGGACGCCTGCCACGCAAGGAAGACACCAACAGACGCCTTCTCATGCAATCAGCAAGGGGTTTATTTGTCCATGCATGGGGCTCGATGTACACGCAGGAACAAAGAGCCCTGAGTCGAGCAGGGTTGGGGTTTATAAGTACATAGAACAAAGGGAGGAAGGGTCCACGTGGGCACAGGTACAGAAACAAATAGCATTGGTTAGTTTAAATGGCTCGTTACAGTTATTGGGGGGAATAATCAAGCGGAAGCCGAAGGCCAGGTGATGAGGGGAACTTCCTAATATGGTCAGGGAAGGCATATTTTATAGATCTCTTGATCAAAGAAATTCCTCGCCTTGACTCCTAACTAACTTGGGCTATCTACAACTGTATTACCTCATCTCCCAGCACACTGGGAGTCAAGGGACAGATGGCTCTGCTCCTGGAAAGGAACAAAGAGAGCATTCGTCCCTTATATTTTTAAAGAGAGCATTCGTCCCTTATATTTTTAAAGAGAGCATTTGTCCCTTACACAATCACAACTGTCTTAGTTACCTCTCATTGCTGGGACAAATACCTGACACCCAAAATGAGGGAAGGAAAGGTTTATTTAGCTCACAGTTATTGGAGGTTTCAAGACCCTGGAGAAGGGCCCGGCAGGATGTCTCAGTGGTCTAAAGCACCTGCTTAGGAAAGCTTAGGCAGTTTCAGCAACTGCAGTTGGATCCCCAGCACCACATGATGCACCAGCCCTGCCCTCAGGGCAGGCTGAGCTGGCCATAAAAATAAACAAAAGTTCTGAAACAATAAATTAATTAGTTAATTTTAATAAAAAGACACTGGAGGAGAGGCTGGGGTGCTGCAGTGTCCAGGATGACCCTCTCCACACCTCTGAAAAAGCACAGGCTAGCCAGTTTAACAATTCGCGCCTCTGGCCCCGCCCCTTGAGCCTCACCCTGGTCCTCAGGCCCCACCCCTCAAGCCACTTTGCTCCTCTAGCTGTGTCTGCCCCATAACTTATCTGAGGCTTTGAGGAGACAACTAAACACAAGTCATAACAACTTTTAGGTTTTTTTTGGAATCTTTAACACCTTTTCATCTATCTGAATGCCAAATTAGATGTATAACACTTTAAATCATTTCAGTCAGCAAGGTATCTTTTCTGTTAAGTGCTAATGCCAGGAAACATACTGTGCTAAGATTGCTTTATTTATTTTTGTTATGGGGTCTTGATGTGTAGTGCAGGCTGTCCTTGAACTTCATGTAGACTAGGCTGGCCTCATGGCAAGCCTCCTGCCTCAGCTTCCCCAATGCTAGGATTACAGACATGCAATAGCATGCCCAGCTTTTTTTTTTTTTTTTTAAGCTGTGTTTAAGATAGGGTCTACAGGGTCTTACTGCACAGATCAGACTTGTAGTCATTCTCCTGTTTTCAGCTTCCCAAAGGTTAGGATTACAGGCCCACGGCACCATGCCCAGTCTCAAACACCATCTCAGTGTAGGGTGTACCCTGCCAGCTCCACTCTCAGCTAGGGGTGGAGCTGGCAGAGTACACTAGGGATGAACCCTGGCTGCTGTGCTCTGCTTAAGCAGCGCTTTAGTCTGCTGAGCTATCAGGCTAGCCCTACACCATGCCCAGCTTATGACTGCATTTTTTAAAACATTCATTCTACAACAGAAAGCTAAAAAAAAAAAAAAAAAAAAAGCTAAACATGATTTCTGAAAAAAAGAGGTCAACTATACATTTTCTTTTTATTTATTTATTTATTTTAAAGAACTTATTTTATTTTATTTTATTTTCTTGTTTCAGAACCTTTGTTTGTTTATTCACTCATTTTTATGGCCAGCTCAGCCCGCCCCAAGGGCAGGGCTGGTGCAGCATGTGGTGCTGGGGATCAAACCGAGGTCCCTGAAGCCACCCAAGCTTTCCCAAGCAGGTGCTTTAGACCACTGAGCCATCCCGCCGGGCCCTCAACTATACATTTTCTAAAGTTCAGTATTTATCCATTTCTAATGTTATAGACTGAAACAATATAATGTGATGACCTAAGATAGTGTTGACCAAATGATATAGGAGAATGAAACTCCTAAACTGAAAGATACCTGGGCTGAGCTTGTGTTCTCTAAAACCAAAGAATGAATTTTACAAACAATGGAGGTTAAAAGCCAAATATATTTATTTGAAGAAAGAACCTCCTCTCTTAGAGACAGAAGGGGAGACCTAGAAGCTGTATCTTCCAGGGACTCTTGCAGAGTAAAATCATGCAATAAAGACTGGGTGTGCTGGTGCACGCCTCTAATTCCAGTTCTTTCTAGGCTGAAAACAGGATGGATTAATACAAGTCCAATCTGTGGAGTGAGACCCTGTACTAACATACATATGAAAAAAATGTAAGGCGGGTCTAAGGTGGAAAACAAGGGAACTCACTTAGGTAGCATTAGGCGGGACAAAACTGGTCAATCAGGGCCAGTGAGATGGCTCAGCAGTCTAAAGTGCCTGCCTAGGAAAGTTCAGGCAAGTGCTGGAACTGCTGCTCAATCCCTGGCACCACATGCTGCACCATCCCACCCCAGGGCAGGCTGAGCCAGCCATAACACAAATAAATAAATGAGGTTTAAGAAAAATAAATAATAATAATAATAACTGGTCAATCAATGAGATTACAAGCACTATTACTCAGGTAAAATTGATTAAATTGGAATTAAGTGGGGAAGTGAGTCATGTAGCAAGGGGGCAAGGATATGGAAGCTGGCCTCTTCCTGTTGTGTGCTGGGTAAGTGACTCAGGCTCTTTCAAGGTTATTGACACCTCTTTAGAATATCAATCCCTGATGCCCATCTCTAAGGAAGTGGATGCATTTATTTACTCTTTTGTCTTATATGTCTATCTCTTCCAAGGTTACAAAGTCACTTGTCTTCTATATTGTCTCCTTGAGGGCCTGGCCCTGTCTCACTACCTATAATATTTCTAATTTAGTTGCATACAACACAAATATTACTAAAATAAACTAAATTTGGCCTTAGGATGCCTCTGTGCCTAGATTCCATCTGTAAAGTCCAGCAGACTAACTTAGTACACAAGGAAAAGCCTACCTAAGTGTAGATTTTTGTAACACATACCCAAGCACTTCCAGTCATGAAGATAGACATATTACATCAATTGCAGGCAGCTAGCTGGCTAAATCACAAATAAATGAAATACCAGGCTGTGACAGCCAAGCCTGTTTTTCTACATCACTTTCATTTTCTATCCATAACCACTGCCTGCTTACATTGTGAATAGACTTCTCTAAAGCTCTTCTGGTTCTGATCACTGACTTATAAATTGTTCTTTCTTCAATTCAACTCATAAGTTTGGGAATAGGGGTAGCTCTTTGTGGTACAGTATATGTATTCATAAGGGCCTAAGTTCAATCCTCAATACCACCACCCAAAAACTCTGAAAGTAAGCTAGAAAATTTAATTTTTCCATTTGTAAACAATATTTTAACCTATTTAAAAATTCTGAATTTGTGGAAGCTGCTAGAGGCAGCTCTAAGGAGACAGTTCTTTCCAGAGTTTGTAGCAGTGCATCTTCTCTCCATCTTGCTTCCCTGGAATGCACTGAAAAAATTCTAGATAAAATAAAAGTGATATAGGGATAATACCAGTCTTCCAAATAATGTATAGGAAATACAACTCCCAACCTGCTAGATGTCTGATAGGAGTTTGTGTTCTCTAAAATCAAAGAACGAATTGTAGGAATAATGAATGTGAAAGAAAGAAAAGTATCTGTATAAGACAGAAAGGGGCCGAGGAGATAGCTCAGTAGAATAAGCATGTGCTAAGCACTTGCCTGGCAAGTATGAGGTCCTGAGGTTCAATCTCTGGTACAAAAAGAAAAAAAAAAAAAAAAGGTATGTGGGGGGGGAGTCCCAAGTAGTAGCCAGAGATCCTGCTTCTCAAGGGACATTTAAGGAATAAAACCATGAGGTGAAGCAGTTGGAAGGTGTGAGAAAACTATAATGAGTCACCAAAATTGCAAGTGGTAATAGTGTAAGTAATATTGGTCTAGTGAAAAATCACAATGTGAGTGTGAAATGGAACAAAACTATAGTGAACCAATAAGATTACAACAAGTATAGTTGCTTAGGTAACATTGATTAAGTGAGGATCAACTTGGAAAGCAAGTCATCTAGCAAGTGCACATGGGATGGGTAGGGACTTTTTTGGGAGAGGTGGGTTAAGGAGGTTTTGGTCCCCCACTCAAGGTGATTGATGTGTATGTAGAATATCAGTCACTTCTGCTCATCCCTAGGGGAAGAACACGGTTGTAGTCTTCCTCTTCTTGGACCCTGGCCTTTGGTGAATGTGCCTCAGGCCACAGCTGTCTTCAGCGCCGACCTTTCCAGGACCCAGCCCAATCTGACTGCCTACATTTGGAAATAATTTAGTTATAATGAAAGGGAAGCGCAAAGAGATTGTGGCAACAGAAAAATTCTCTATCTTGATTGTGTGTTGTATAAATCATAATCTATACATACTATAAAATTTAATAGGGAGATTGAAAATGGCAGGGGAAATTCTGGCAGCGAAATGCAGCCGTCTTGAGATCTAGAATCAAGACACCTCGAAAGGGCCGGGGAGATAGCTCAGTAGAATAAGCACTTGTCTGGCAAGCGCAGTGCTGAGTTCAATCCTGGGTACCACAAAATAAATAAATAAATAAAATTTTAAAATTTAACTAGTTTTACTGTATGCCAATATCTAGTTTGCCTTGTCTCATCAATACTACTATAGTTTGTTTTCTCCTTTCTACATGGTGTTCAGGATCCAGGCCCCTAAAGAAGGTTAGACACTAAGAAGACACTGAATAAGTTGAAAGAGGGGCTATCAACACCAAAATATAGTCAAGCCAAAGGATACATACAATAGGAGAGAGATTTTAACTAAAGAGATTTCTACAGTAATAACAATGTGAAGGATTGCCTGAGCAGCTCTCCTTGAAAGAAAAGTGACTGTCCATTTTGACTGAGCCTGACCCTATTTCCTTATATTGAAATGTACAGAGCTGGCTAGAACTTCTCATTATCTTTTCAATTGGCCATAAGCAATGTGTATTGGTCTAGCCAAGGTGTTCATGGTAATTTTTGAAGATAGCATACATGTTTCCCTGATAACCCACACCTGTTGCTCTCCAATATGAGCCAGGTCAAGCCAGGACAAAGAGCCACTGCTGCATGCTGTCAGCTGGGATGGAGCCTTGAAATAGAAGCTGTGACTTCCTGGGGCTTGAAAGACTGAAGCACCAGACCCCTGAAATATTAGATAGTATCTCAATAGCATAATACAAATTACTTCCTCTGCATATCACCTCTGAATATGGCAGAGGTATATGCAGGCCACCTACCTAGCCCAGCTCACAACACTCACTGCCAATAGCCCACCAATGGGATTACAAGCACCATTGGTCAGGTAAAATTGATTAAATCCAGTATCAAATGAAGAAGTCAGTCATCTAATAAGTAGGCATCAATCTGGGACAGGGACTCTTCCTGTTGGGGGTTGGGTTAGTGACCTATTTGGGCTCCTTCAAGGTGATTCATATCTATTTAGAATATCAATCCCTGATGCCCACCACTAGGGAAGTTATGTGGCTGTATTTGCTTACTCTTTTGTCTTGAGATATGGCCCATACCAGAAGTGCCCGTCTCCTCCAAGTTGCAAGTTACTTTTTCTTCTATATTGTCTTCTTGAGGGCCTGGTCCTGCCTGACTGCGTATAATATTTCTATCTAACTTAGCTACCTACAACAGTAACAGATTTAACCCTACCTGATCTTCAATGCAAACGCTCATAATGTAAAAACAGTAGAAACATAAGGAATCAACACAACAAGATGTCCGCCAAAACCTAACTTCTTTCACAAACGCTAAAGAAGAGGAAACTATTGGCTAAGAACTCAAAACTGGTCAAGATGAAGAGATATAAGAAACATATATACAAATGCACATACAGTGAACTTTTGACTTATGAGCTCAACTCATTCACAAGTGCTGGTTATAATTCAGATTGTCAGTTGAAGGTTTAAAGCCCTTTACACAGCCTTCAGAGTCTCTTTCATGTACAGGGATGTCACAGTGTCCTTACAGAGATGTTTGCCCAATATTTTCAATTAACTCCATACAGGAAACGTTGCAATGTTCTTTACAGAACTCTTCAGCCTGCACTCATCATTATCAGACCCTTCTTGAACTGCAGTTTGACCCCCTTTCCTCAATGAGGTGGAAGCCACATGGAACCCCACACAGTAGGAGCTTTGGTGAGTCTACCCTGCCCTACCACTTTCCTGGGAGCCTTGCTGACCCAAGTACCACCACCTGCCATGACTGCAAAAAAAAAAAAAAGACAAAATAAAGGAGCAAAGGGCAATCAAAGACTTCTAGCTCACTGAAAAAATGTCCCAGAGACAGGGTCCAAGAAGAACTTGGAAGGCACACAGCTGAACTTTCTGAGATGATAGCAACTGAAGTAAAGAAACAACTCTATCAGGATATAGAGGAAATTAGATGAGAAATTATCTGGCAGGTAAAAAAGGAAATGACAACAATCATGAAAGAATTGCCTGATATATCTAACAGCTGCATATAACACAAAAGGCATAAAAAGAGTGTTTGCAGAAGTAGTAGCACAAAATTTCCCAAGCATAGGAAAAGAACTTGGTATTCAGATAACTGAAGCATACAGAACTCCAGCTAGCCATAATAAAAATAAATCTTCACTGAGACATGTAATAAAGATCATAAAAACTGTAAATGTAATACACCACATCAACAGAGCCAAAGACAAAAGTCACATGGTCATCTCAATAGATGCAGAAAAAGCTTTTGACAAAGTCCCACACTTATTAATGATAAAAAACTACAGAAAATTGAAATAGATGGTCTTTCCCTCAACCTGATAAAAGCCATCTACAACAAATCAACAGCCAACATCAGACTAAATGGACAAATATGGAAAGCCTTTACTGTAAAATCAGGAACAAGACAAGGATTTGACCACTCCTATTCAATACAGTTCTAGAAAAATTAGCCAGAGCAATTAGACAAATAAATAAATAAATAAATAAATAAATAAATAAATAAAAAGAATAATGACTAGAAAGGAAGAAGTGACATTATCATTATTTGCAGATAACATGATACTGTACGTAGAAGACACCAAAAAGTCCAGTAAGAGACTTGTAGATTTAATAACCAAACTCAGTAGCATAGCAGAATATAAAATCAACACTCAAAAATCAGTAGCATTTCTATATACAAACAATACACTGAGAGAGAAATTATGAAAACCACATCTTTCACAAAAACACTCTCAAAAATGAAATACTTAGGACTTAATCTCACAAAGGAATTACAGGATTTATGCAGAAAATTCTGTATAAAAGATTTATACAGAAAATTATAGTTCTCTGAAAAAAAAAGAGATTGAAGAGAATTTCAAAAAGTGGAAAAATATTCCTTGCTCCTGGATAGAAAGAACTAACATTGTGAAAATGACCATACTTCCAAAATTTTTATACAGATTAAATGCAATCCCAATTAAAATACTATTAGTATACCTCACAGATAAAAAAAAATTCCTAAAATTCATCTGGAACCAGAAGAGGCCTTGAATATAAAAACAATCCTGGGTAACAAAAGAAAGGCAGGAAGCATCACAATCCCTTACTTGAAATTATGCTACAGTGCTACTGTGATCAAATCTACAAGGTACTGGCAAAAAAACAACAACAACAAAAAACCAGACCTGAGGATCAATAGAACAGATTAAAAGATGTAGACACAACTACAAGCATACTCAAGGACCTCATCTTTGACACAGGGGCCAAACATGTTGATTGGAAGGAAAATAGCCTTTTTAATAAATGGTGCTGGAAATACTGGCTTTCCACATGCTGAAAACTTAAACTTAAACTATACCCATGTGTATCACCATGCATAAAACTACAGTTAAAATGGGTCAAAGATTTAAATGTTAAAGCTGAAACAATCTTCTGGCAGAGAGAATAGGTTAATGACATACCTTAATGACATAGTGGTAAGTAAGGAGTTCATCAAGAAAAATCAAACTGTACGGGTAATACTTCAAAGAATCAATAATTGGGATTCTTATTATTGATAAGAATCAAAAGAAATCACCAACAGAGTAAAAAGAAAATCCATGAACTGGGAAACAATTATAGCAGGCTGTCCTTCAGACAAAGGACTCTTATCTAGAATGTATTAAGAATTTTTAAAAATCAGGCCCCCAAAATTCAAAGACCAAACCAAAAAATGGGCATCAGAGATGAACATACACTTCACAAGTGAACAGATACAAATGGCAAATAAATATGTTAAAAAAAGTTCCACATCAGCCGGGCGTGGTGGCTCACGCCTGTAATCCCAGCACTCGGGAGGCTGAGGCAGGAGGATTGGTGCGAGTTCGAGACCAGCCTGGGCTACAAAAGTGAGCTCAAGGCCAGCCTCAACTGCATGGCGAGACCCTGTCTCAAAAAGACAAAAAAAAAAAAAAGTTCCACATCATTGGTCATTCAAGAGATGCAAATTAAAACAATGCTGACATACATCTTATGCCACAAAGAATGGCTATCATCAAGAAGTCAACTAAGAACTAAGAGTCAGCAAGAAAACTCAGCAGACTAAGTGCCTCCTTAAGCAACCATAGGGACAGGGATTTCTTCCCTGATACCCCGTGTCATGCTGGCTGTACCTCCACATGTGCTGAGCCAGCAACCAAGTCTGGGCATGGTGGCACATGCCTGTAATGCCAGTGCTGGGGAGGCTGAACACAAGAGAATTACTATGAGTCTGAGTTGCATAGTGAGACACTGTACCAAATACATATATAAAAAATAAATATATTTTATTCTATTTATTTATTTATTTTTATTTTAAAGAGTAAAAATAGTAGAAACAAAGATAGAAAAGAACAGTAAGAAGTAAGAGTATATATAGTACAGAATTTCAAAAGAAGAAAAATTTAATGATGGTTGCATTACATATTTTCATCATAAAATCAGTATAGATTCACAGACATAGGTATATAAGACTGATCAAACAATTAAACACTAACACTTTCAATAAACATTAATTTTTTAACTCTTCGAAATGCATTTTGTATTTAAGTCACTCTTCTAAAAAAAATTATAGGGGTTGAGAATGCAGAAAATGAAAGGTCCTAAGGTTGATTCCTGGTACCGCCCAAAATTTATATATTTATTTATTTCTTCTTTTGAGTTCTTACACTATCATATAGGGAGACTATATGATATTTGCATATGTAGGTCTGATTTATTTCACTTATGAGTATATGTTCAAGATACATCCATTTATATATGAAGTCTTCTAGTTTATCATTCCTTATAGCTGAGTAATATTCCATTTTATGAAAATACCACATCTTTTTCAACCATTCTTCAGATGACAGGCATTTTGGTTGTTTCCAGGATTTGGCTATCACAAATTGTGCTGCTATAACCATAGGTGCACAGATATCACTATGAAATGATGTTTTCAGTTCTTCTGGAAAAATTCCAAGTAGGGGGATAGCTGGATTGAATGAGATTTCCAGCTCTAGTTTTTAAAGGGGTCTCCACACTGTTTTCCCTAATGGTTGTACCAGTCTGCATTTCCAGCAGCAATGGAGAAGTGTTCCTTTTCCCCCACAACCTCTCCAACATTTGTTATTGGTTGATTTCTTTATAGTAGCCATTCTTTCTGGGGTGAGATGGTTTCTAAGTGATGTTTTGATTTTCATTTCATGAATGGCTAGCGATGTGGAGCATTTCTTCATGTGTTTATAGGCTTGTTGAATTTCTTTCTCTGAGAAGTGTGTGTTCATCTCACATGCCCATTTCTGGATTGGATCTTTGAATTTTGGGACCCTAATGGTTTTTAGTTCTTAATAAATTCTAGACAGAAGATTTTTGTCTGAATATTTATTAGTTAAGATATTTTCAAAATTTGTGGGTTGTCTTTTCACTCTGTTAATAATTTCTTTTGACATGAAAAAACTTCTCAGCCAGAGGAGGTCCCATTTGTTCATTCTTTCGAGTGTTAAATGTGCATTTTGATTCTTGTCCATGAACTCTTTGCCTACCCTGATGTCTTTAAGGTTTCCTCTGACTTTCTCCTCTAAGAGGTTTAAGGTTTCTCTTTTAATAAAAAAAATTTTTTTTAAAGAGCTCAACCAATAACAAATGCTACAGAGGCTGTGGGAAAAATGAACTCTTCTCCACTGTTGGTGGGAGTGCAGGCTAGTACAAGCATTATGGAAATCAGAATGGGGATTCCTTAAGAAGGTAGGATTAGAAATACCATTCAAGCCAACTATTCCCCTCCTAGATATTTTTCTAAAAGAACGAAAATCTTCATACCACAGTGACATCTGTGCACCCGTGTTTATAGCAGTTCAATTTGTCATAGCTAAATCTTGGAAACAACCCAAATGCCCATCAACTGAGGAATGGATTTTTAAAAATATGGCATTTTTACACAGCGAAGTATTATTCAGCTATAAGAAAGATAAATGTGAGGCTTTTGTAGGTAAATGAGTACAGCTAGAGATTATATTGGTAAGCAAAATAAATTAGATCCACATATGCAAAAACCATATTAACTCACTGATATGAGAACTTGAAAGCGCAATTAAAATCTAATAGGGGGAGCCGGGCGTGGTGGCTCATGCCTGTAATCCCAGCACTCGGGAGGCTGAGGCATGAGGATTGGTGCGAGTTCGAGACCAGCCTGGGCTACAAAAGTGAGCTCAAGGCCAGCCTGAACTGCATAGTGAGACCCTGTCTCAAAAAGACAAAAAAAAAAAAA
>PVJA010054927.1:0-11377 GCA_004027025.1 Myocastor coypus
ATCAGAGACATCTTCCTACATGTAAACCTGAGAACAGTCTTTTACCCTGAAGTCCCAATCCCCATGGAATTCTTTGCCTGCTATTAAAGGCAACTGATGAACTTCTCTTGTAACATTTGCCACTCAGTAGCTTTTCTCTGGGAGACACCAGCCACATCATATTACAGATTTTGTCTCCTCCAAAATTCTTCTTTGCCAAGTTGATGCTCTTGTTGTTCTCCCCATATTCTCTACTCTCCCTACACATACCCTGCTCATCCTACAAGTAGGGGCCTTGGTATTCACTGTTACAATTCTGTCATTGGAGGACATTAATATTACCTTTCTGAAAGCTTAACTAGGCTCAAATTATTCACTGAATCCCAATGTGGCCTTGCCAAATGGTTTCCACAGTAGATAAACATGAAGCAGTTTGGACAATGGTTGGGGATCATAACAACTTGTACTTAAGTAAAATCCTCTCAGATTTGATTTCCTGACATGGGGCTTTGAGTCAAACAGACAAAGAGCCCCATGATGATTCTTATAACTATCTCCAAAGAGAGTGAGTTACAGAAAATCTCCTGTGGTGTCAATCTTTCTTTGTTTACAAGGTAAAAGTATTGATTCTGTAATAGCCTAAACTAACTAACTTACAATCCTGCCTTTGCTCACAAGCTCAGCTCCTATCGCTTTTTTTTTTTTTTTTTTTTTTGCGGGACCGGGGTCCGAACTCACGACCTTGTACTTGCCAGGCAGGCACTTGTGCCACGGAGCTATCTCCTCAGCCCCTCAGCTCCTATCTTTTCTAAAAAAATTGTATAGTTTTATAGACAGTACAAACTAGTATTAAAATAGAAAAATTACAGCCAAAACGCCTGTCACATGAAGAATGGATGAAAAAGATGTGGTGTTTTTATACAAAGAAGTATTACTGAGCTATAAAGAATGATGAACCCGCGGCCTTCATATATAAGTGGGTGAAACCTCATCTTTAAAATTTTTATTGATTTATTTCTTTAGGTGGGGCAGGGATTCAACTCAGGACCTTGTCCTTGCCAGGTGAGTGTTTATTCTACTGAGCCAACTCTCTAGCCCTAGTGGATGCAACTTGAAGATATACTCATAAATGAAATAAACCAGACCTACATGTGTAAATATCATATAGTGTCCCTAGTGTATGAACTGAAAAGAAGAAATAAAAATGGAAAGCTATAACACCACTAATGTAAAGTAAATACTTAAGGATGAAACAAATAAGAAAGAGCAAGGAGAAAAGTTAGGAAACATGGCAGGGGCAAAACCATGCACTTATATATGCACAGGATAGTGAAGACAATTGTCCCAAGAATCTTCAATAGGTTTTTGAAGCTAGCAGTTAATTAGCAAAATTCTCATCCTGACTGTTATCTGTGAAGTAAGCAACCACATTGAGGATTGCATTGTGCAATACTAAAACCATGCCCATCATTCTGGTTTTCTAGATGTGTGCTGCTTCTAATACCATATCAATGATTGCTATACTCTCTCTCAAGTAGATGTTTGTTTAAAAATAACAACAAAAGTGATTAAGAGACAAGAAAAATGCCACAGGATTATTCTGCTACAATTTAATGTATGACTAAATCCCTAAGTTTCTGTGTAAATATGTGTAATTATTTTTCTCACATTCTATAGGGATTCAAAATTTAGAATATAAATGATTGATGGAAAATACATGATCCATGTTATGTCTAGTCATTTGATATTCAGAAAGATAGTGATTTTAAACTCAAGTGTCTATAGAAAAATTGCAAATGGCACAGAATTTTACTAAACCAGGTAATATGAATTTCATAGTAGTTGTTATATTTCATAGTGGTGTCTTCAAATTAGTTGTTCATGTTAGCAGAGATATGCATGCAAAATTGAAAGAAGAAAGAAAAAAATTTATAAGAAATTAAGAAGAGAAAAAAACAGAAGAACTCAAAAAAAGAAGACAGAACAAATTAAATATTAATTGCTCCTTTCCACTGACCAGCAGAAATCTACAGTGTAGTTGTCCAAACAGTCCTGATTACATACATGGATATATCTGTTCCTCTCGGTCCCTCTATTGTCCTTCTCCTCAACTCAGTAATTCATTCCTTTTCAGCAGGTTTCTTCAGTTTTTTGAGTATCTACAGTACCCTTCAGATTTTATTTTCTCTTTCAGGTTTTCACACTAAGGAGACAATACAATGTTTGCACATGTGGATCACATGTATTTCACTGAAGAGTATGGTCGCTAGTCGCATGCGTTTAGTGATAAAAGCTTCCAAATTATACTTTTTATACCTGAATGCTACTCCATTGTGTAAAAAAATCACAGTATTTTATCTATTCCTGTTTATGGATATTTTGCATTTGGATTGTTTCCAAGATGTAGCTATGACAAATTTTGTTGCCTATAACCATGGGTGCACATATATTGCTGTGGATGTTCTCAGTTTTTCTGGAAAAATATACAGGAGAGAAAGAGCTGGGTTGAATGGGACTTCCATTCCTAACTTTCTGAGGAATCTCCACATGGATTTCCACAGTGGTTCTACCAGTCTGCACTACCACCAAAAGTAGAGAAGGGTTCCTTTTCCTCCACAGCCCCTCCAGTTTTTGATGTTAGCTGACTTCTTCATGATAGGCATTGCTCCTAGAATGAAATGGAATCTCAGTGCTATTTTAATTTATGTTTCCTCAATGACTAATGAAGTTAAAATGTTTCCATATATTTACTTGTCTTTTGTATTTGTTATTCTGAGAAGTGTATCTCAGGTGGCCGTTTTGTGTTGGGTCTTTGAATGTTAGGGGCCTGATTTTTAAAAATTTGTTACGTGTTCTAGATAGAAAGCCTTTGCCAGAGGGACAATTGACTATAATTTTTCCCAGTTCATGAGTTATCTTTTTACTGTGTTGGAGATTTCATTGGACATGGAGAAACTTTTCACCAAGATGAACCCCCAGTTGTTGTTTCAAGTATTTCCCATGCAGTTTGGTTTCTGTTTATGAACTTTCTACCTATCCTTATGTCTTTCAGACTTCAACCTATATTGTCCCCCAGGAGATTTAGTATTTCTCTTTTAATGTTTAAATCTTTGATCCATTTTTTCTGTAGTTTGGTGCATGGTGATAGATCTGGGTCTAATTTTAGTTTTTGGAATGTGGAAAACCTAATTTCCAAGCATCATTTATTAAAGCAGCTCTATTTCCTCCCGTGAACATATTTTGCTCCTTTTCTCAAAGATAAGGTGTGGTTGTAGTTATGTCTGCAACTTTTAATCTATTTCAGTAGTTGTCAGGTCTGTCCTTATGCCAGAACCATGCTAATTTTACAGTGGCAGATTTATAGTATAATTTCAGGTCAAGGATTGTAATGCTCCTGTCTTTATTTTGTTTCCCAGGATAGCTTTTGATATTATTAGTCTCTTCTGATTCCAGATGAACTTGTAGAAAATATTGGTTAGCTCTTGGAGGTATACTAATGGTAAATTAATACAGATTGCATTGTATCTATATAACCATTTTGGGACTATGGCCATTTTCACAATGTTGGTTATTCCTATCCAGGAAAAAGAAATATCTTTCCTTTTTCTTAAATCCTCCTCAATCTCTTTTCCAGAGTACCATATTTTTCACTGCATAAATCTTTTACTTTGGGAGATTGATTTTTTGGAGGATATTTGTGAAAGATGTGGTATCTTTACCTTTTCTGTTTTGTATTCATTGTGTGTATACAGATTTTTCAGTGTTGACTTTGTATCCCGTTACATTACTGAATTTGGTTGTTAAATCTACAAGTCTCATAGTGGAGTTTTTACAGTTCTCTATGTAGAGTGTCACATTCAGACCTCCATCTTTCTGTGAAACGTCTTTGTGAGTAGACAGAGAAGGATTCCTTCTTCACAATAGCCATAAATATAATTTTACTTTTCAGGTTACACAAATTTACAAGGGATTCTGTACTATATTTGCACAGGTATCAGCATAAATGCTACATTGACAGTTGAGAGAATGGTAAACTTTGTAACTGTCAAGTAGGGCATGTATTCTGATGAAGTGATTGAGAAATCTGGAGAACGGTGAGCAGGGTTTATAGTTCATGAATTTTTTGTGTGTGTTTTGTATTTTAGGGAACGGTCTACAGGGTGTTCAGGGTCTCACTACTAGATCAGACTCTTAGTGATCTGCCTGTTTCCAATGTCCCAAGAGCTGGGATTATGAGCGCAGGCCACCATGCCCAGGCTATATTGTCTTCTCAGTGTGACCCAGGGGTGGGTCCAGTATGGCAGGCCCGGGGATCAAACCCTGGGTCCCTGTGCTGACTTGCAGGTGCTTTAATGCACTGAGCTTTCCTCCTATTGGCTCTGATAGTACAATTTGTTAAATGGGAAGTACTTTCACAAAGGGGAACCTTAACAAAGAGCAGTGTGTATGATATGTGCTCTTTCACTAAAGGGTATTATTGACCTAGTAAATGCTACCACATGTGAGTCGTTATATATTCTTTATTGGTTTAAAGAAGGCTAAGCACTTACTAAAACCTCATTATGGCATAGCAGTTCATTTGAAACTTTCCTTTTACTGTGAGTGGTGACTGAAACTAGAAGAAGCTTTCCTTTTATGGTCTTGTGGCATCCAGTACATATTTACAAATAAAACTTTTATGTTTCACAAAGAAATATTTTTTTGTAGATGAGTTAGTCAGAAAAGGTACCTCAAAAGCAAAATGTCTCAAGCTAAATGTGTGAGTGTGCACATGCGTGTGTGCACACGTGCACACACACACACGGACAATTTTCAAACCAGTTTTTTTATGCTGAGATTCATATGTTAAAGGGAGTATTTTAAAATTACTTGAAAAATTTTACACCCAGATGTGCAACCTTTCCCAAAATATCTAGGACACCTTTATATATTAGCATAAATACAATTATATATCATTATTGCTAACGGGTCAGAAAATTCCTTTCTTTGTGTACAGGCAGTACAGTTTAACTGCTTCTCAGTTTGTTTTTCAACATTCACTTAAACCCTACTATGTGAAATCAGTATGTTGTCTTTTAAGCTGAGTAGTTTATAAAAATGATTTCTAGTTCTTACCTTATTTTTTAGACAGTACCCGTACTGAAAAATAATAAGACAAGCGAACGAAGGGAATCAACATGATTGTGGTGGGTTGACTAACCAATGTAATACCTTATTCAGTGTCTGAATATCCATAACTAAACCACGTTTTGACAATGGAAGCTCCAGACTTTTACTTTCACGAGTAGAAAAGTTTTTCTTATACTTTTCATTTAGAATTGCCTTCAGTCAATTTTATACCCATTGTTGATAGCTCTTGCATTGGGATTTGCTTGTTCCCTCTGTATCCCCTTCATGTACTCAATCCTTTGAGTACATTTACATAATATAGGTTATCTATTGATACATCTGGGCAACTAGTCTATAGCTAAAGTAGAGCAGTATCAAATTACCAATGCAACATGACTATCCTTCATTTAGACCCTACTAAAATTAACCCTTTGAGAAAGAATCCCTTAGAAGCGTCACAATGTCAACACTGTTAAATATTACAATTCAGTAAGAGTTTCTGCTGTAACAATCTGTTCTCCACTAATCCAGGGACCTTCCCAGGCATCACTCATGGGAACTATCTCACTCCAATTTTTCCCACCCAAGCACCCCTTGTAGGGACTTAATCCTACTACTTTCTCACCCTGACCCAGGGGCAAATAAAGATGAAAGAAAAACAGAAACCTAGTCAATTTAGCAGGCAGGGAAACAAGGGGTCTCTTGCCTCTAGCAGGCAGAGCCCTGAGTATGTGGGTCATCCCACTTTTATTTGCTTAGACTCAGGTACAAGAAATAAAACTAACTCAATTCATCTGTCATCAATTATCAATTAGCATATGTCCAGATAAACAATCTAATCTCAGCTTTAGTGATTTTTTTCCCAAGAACAAGCAACATGCCATCATCAAGCAGTACAGTCTGCTGCGTTTCTCCTTTATGTTCACAAAGGAGCTGATTAGGCCTTGATTCTCCTTAATTGGAGTCATGGTTTGAGGTTTTTGCTAGGTGAACAATATAAACAGGACACATTTTATAATATTTTATAATGAATCACCCAAAGAATTATATACAACAATTTCAGGAGACCTATCCATACACTAAGCACTAAAGAATCCAGCTGAAGGCCTAGAGTTCATAGCAATGCCTCCCCCAAGACCAACTAGAGGACTAGAGCCCACAACAAAGTCTTATGCAGGCCTGCTTCATGGATTTGTGCTGGAAAAGCCCAAAGGTCAGATGTGGAAGGTAGGAAGTCTATACCAGCAGGATGAAGCATCTGTGCAAACAAGCTGAGGGATTTCAGTTGGACCTGACAAATCATGTTCTAGGTAAGCTCCAGAGCTCCTTCAAAAGTACCCCAGTCATCCTCAGCAACAGAGAGGTCCCAAGCACTTCCAGCAATGGGGAAAGCTGAGTTCCCATTAGGAAAACTTCTCTATGAGGTTGAACAGTACATCATCTTCCCCTCCAGAGCTAGGAACTGATGCTCAAAATGAGGATCAAAGCTTCTCCAAACTTTATTAGGAAAGTCAACATGACAGGGTCTCTGAGAACAACCGAAGAGGACTAGCAGCTTCCAGTATTTCCAACAGCTTCTCAGAACAGCATTCCTAACAGCGTTTTGGCAGTTTCTCCTATTATACCAATTACGCTGCTGACAACAAACCTCCGATGGGCCTCCTGCACCCAGCAGCTCACTAGTTTAGTTCAGTTGCAATAAGTTGACCACCAGTTAGAAATCCACCACAACTGGTCTCACACATCTTATCATGACCTTTTCCTTTAAGAAGCAATCTTACATTTTAAAAAATGTATTTGGTGCAGGATCTACAGGGTCTCACTAAGCAGATCAATCTCATAGTGATTCACCTGTTTTCAGCCTCCCAAGCACTGGGATTACAGGCATGCGCCACCACGCCCAGTCTCAATCACTGTCTCAGTGTGCCCCATTTGCGGGTCCAGCACAGCATGCTTCGGGTCAAAGCTCTGCCGCTGTGCTTGGCCTAAGCAGTCGCTTTAGTCTGCTGATCCATCTTACATTTATGGACATGATTTCTAGTATATTCTGTAGTATTAATTGAGGGTGTCCCTTGAAAGGTTAAAATATACTTCTCTGATGCAGGTTAGTGAAATAGTATAAGATGAGGCAGAGGCTGTGTGAAGGGATATAGAATTAAATGGCCTGTGCTTAAATTTGCGTGGTGATGCTTTGTAGTTATGTGACTTTGTGGATCTGTTTCTTCAACGGGAAAATGAGGGCCACTCATCCCAATTAAATTTATAGGGTTTTTCTGAGGATAAGATAAACTTGTTTAAGTGAATGTACTTTGTATACTATTGAGCCCATTGTAGGGTTGGATGCTTGTGTTCTTCAATCTAAGCAAGGAAAACATTATGTATAGTAGCCTAATACTGATCAACTTTATGTCTTCTTTTTCTCTTTCAGTGTTCAACCAGTAATAATGAAAGAGCTGGGAGCAACATCAGTAGCTCAGACAAACCAGGTGGATCACTGAACAACTTAAACCAGACTATTGCTGAACGAAATCCAAACATCCCTGAGCCCTCAGGCGAGCAATACGTGCTGGGAGAACATCTGTACGTACACATTAACCAGACTCTCAAGGAGGCTCACTTCCACAGCTTGGAACAACGTAGACAGCCCCCATCAGTGTAGACATCCTCTAACATCATAGGAACCTAAGCCTTGTTCACAAATGCAGTTGCACGTGCAAAAAACACACGAGTCTGTTGATTATCTTCCCTATATCATAGACAACAGATTGATGGGCAATTTCTGATTTGCAGTTTCACTGCACTGGTATAATTTAAATGGGGCTTCAGTGAAAGTTTTATGGGAATCTTTACAAGTTGGTTGTCAAATTCATGCTAAGGTAGTACTATGGGAAATCATCACTGGTACATTGAATCCATAGTGTGTCCAACTCAACTTTGTTTCCACATTGTCCATGAGAATCTACCAGAAAACAGTTTTGCAAATGTGGTTTTTTATTTTTTTTCTTTATATTTCTAATTTTTTCTTTACATGTAGTACAGAATTTCAAAACCAGAATTTGTTTATAAAACCAGAAAAATTTAACAATGGTTACATTACATATTTTCATATTGGATCAGTTTAGATTAATAGATATCAGTGTTTAAGATTGATCAAACAATTAAACATTAACACTTTCAATAAACATTAACTTTTTTTTTTAACCGTTGACACATGGCACATTGTCCGCACAATAGTTATACAGAGCACAGTGTGTGGGCATGACCCTCCTTCCTATTGATATTGCCACGGAAAGAAAATAAATTATTCTCTTTGAATTAAGAGGAAGCACATGCATACATAGTCCAGTGTTCTACAATTGAAGTGGGCCACTAGTAAAATTTGCAATGTGGGAGGCTATTTATCCAAGCCTCCTACAGCTCATCTCACCAATCTAGCTCTGCGTTTCATGTCTCGTAATTAAACTGTTTTGCTTGGTGATCAAGGGCAAGTGAAAGCAAGACCTGTATAACAAAACTTTCATCTTTTGTATCTTCCAAGGTCAAATCCCCTCAGGCTTAGCTTGGGAGCCATATACAGTCCTTTGTAGAACTGTTGTCAGTGTCAGCCTTTGGGACGAGTCAGGGCCATTGCTTGGCCAGTTCGCTTTCTGTGAAAGCCTGAGAAAATGTTTTTCTCTGGGTGACTCTCCTTAGACACACTATAGTTTATTTATCTCTTACCTCTGAGGTCCCATAATCTCTTTGACAAAAAATTTTGAGAAACCTCTGAGTTATAGGATATTATAGCACAGGTTCTCTTATGTCCTGAGTCTTTACTGACCTTGAAGGGACAGGACCAAATATTGGCTATACTCATAGCCATTCTTTTTCTCCAATTTTTGGTCTGTTAACTTACATTCTCAACCCTCCAGCAGAAAAGCTTCGCGATACTATTACTCTTTAACACAGGTAATTGAGCTTATCATCATTGGCTTTCTCAATATCAAACATCTTTGACTTGGAACTGATATTTTCTGACCATTATGGATATTCCAATAACTCTCCATAGAATGTGATATAAGCAGTTACAAAATTTTTACAAAGATATTTGGAAATTCAAGGAAACACAAAATGTAGCCTGTCAAGCCTATGGTATTTGGCCCATTGTCTTACTTTCAACTAATACTCTTGAGAGAGAGTATAACAGTAACTGAGTTTACACTGGAAGCAGTACACATCAAAAAGATGAGAGTGGCATGCATTCCAAGCATAGTTTTAGTGTTACATGGTGCTATGATCAGTGTGATGAACCTTTTGAAGGTTCTTAGGACCAATATCTATTTCATTCTCTGTACACAAGTGCAGGGTTTCGCTGCTGATATGTTTCCTCTTTTATCTGCTTCCAGTCACTTTGTTGTTTAATCCATAACACATTCAGCTGTGTTATGCCCTAAGTTTTTATTTTCTTCTTTAAAGTTGTTATATTAAGGAGAATATATGATCTTTACACATGTAGGTCTGGTTTGTTTCACTAATGTGTATATGTTCAATGTAAAACCATTTATATATGAAGTGTTGAAACTTATTCTTTATAGCTGTGTAATATTCCATTGTATAAAAATACCACATCTTTTTCAGCCATTCTTCAAATGATGGGCATTTTGCTTGTTTCCAAGATTTAGCTATTACATATTGGGCTGCTATAAACATAGGTGAACAGATATCGCTATGGTATGAAGTTCTCAGTTCTTCTGGGAAAATTCCTAGTAGGGGGATAGCCGGATCGAATGGGACTTCCAAATCTAGCTTTGTAAGGATCCTCCACACTGCTTTAAATAATGTTTGCACCAATCTGCATTCCCACCAGCAGTGGAGAAGGGTTCCTCTTTCCCCACAGCCTGTCCAGGATTTGTTGCTGGTTGATTTCTTTATGATAGTCATTCTTTCTGGGGTGAGATGGTATCTAAGTGTTGTTTTGATTTCCATTTCACGGATGGCTAGCGATGTGAAGCATTTCTTCATGTATTTGTAGGCTTGCTGTATTTCTTTCTCTGAGAAGTGTGTGTTCATCTCAGATGCCCATTTCCAGACTGGGCTTTTGAATTTTGGAAACTAATGGTTTTAAGTTCTTTGTAGATTCTCAGTAGAAGACCTTTGCCTGAATACTTGTTAGTTAAAATCTTTTCAAAATTTGTGGGTCATCTTTTCACTCTGTTGGTAATTTCCTTTGACATGCAGAAACTTCTCAGCTGCAGGAGGTCCCATTTGCTGATACTTTCAAGTGTTAAACATGCAGTTTGATTTCTGTCCATGAACTTTTTACCTACTCCGCTATCTTCAACATTTTGTCCCACTTTCTCTTCCAGGATATTTAATGTTTCTCTTTTAATATTTAGATCTTTAATCCATTTCGACTTTAGTTTAGTGCATGGTGATATACTAGGATCAAGTTCTAGTTTTTGGCATGTAGAGAGCCAGTTTTTCCAGCACCATCTGTTAAAGAGGCTTTTCTCCAGTAAGCATGTTTGGCCCCTTTGTTGAAGATAAGGTGGCTGAGTGTCTTTGTATTTGCTTTTGCATCTTCTAATCTATTCCATTGACCCTCATGTCTATTCTTTTTCCAATACCATGCTGATTTTATTAATGTAGCTTTGTAGTATAGCTTTACATCAGGAAATGTAATGCCTCCTCCCTTACCTTTGTTGTCCAGAATTGTCTTTGCAATTCTGGGTCTTTTTTGGTTCCAAATAAATTTTAGGAATGATTTCTCCAGGTCTTTCAGGTATGTTGATGGTATTTGGATAGGACTTGCATTAAGTCTGTATAACAATTTAGGGAGTATGGCCATCTTAACAATGTCGCTTATCCCTGTCCAGGAGCAGGGAATATCTTCCCACATTCTGACATCTTCTAGGATCTCTTTATTTTTTTCAGAGTAATGTACTTTTCATTGAAAAGGTCTTTTATTTCTTTAGTTAGGTTGATTCCTAAGTATTTCACTTTCTTCCGTGCTATCATAAAACCTACTGCTTCTCTACTTTCTCTCTCAGTGTGTTCGTTGTGTGTGTAGACGAATGCCGCTGACTTTTGTGTATTGACTTATAACCTGCTATGCTACTGAATTTGTGTATTAATTCTCGTGGCTTCTTAGTGGAGTTCTTTGGGTCTTCCAAGTAGATTATCATGTCATCTGCAAATAGTGAAAGTTTTACTTCTTCTTTACCTATTCTTAATCCTTTTATTTCTCTTTCTTGTCCAATGGCTGTAGCTAATGATTCCAGAACTAGATTGAACAGGAATGGCAATAGAG
>PVJA010054928.1:0-11383 GCA_004027025.1 Myocastor coypus
TAAAAGGATCACTTCTCCTGGTGGTTGGAGGGTGGAAAGCAGTACTTTGGGAACAGATACAATCACTTTGTCAGGAAGGGTGGTGGAAAATTCCAGGACCCTGGATAGCTCAGTGGGCCTAGGAGGCCTGCTGCTAAAACAAACTGCTCTTCCTTAATCTTTGTGGCAATTTTACAGTTTTGGGACTGACCCCACACTCAGCAGGGGCAAACCTCCTGCCCTTTTGGTGAACAGGACAATCTTTCTCTAAAGCATAAAATGGTAAAGTGAGCTTTTGAGGCTGAGGAAGCAAGTCTTGTTATCGCGGGACCTTATCTCATAACCGGTTCTCTGCCAATCTCCTGCGGGAGACTCGTTTGCCTACCCACAATCTGTCTCAGTGTATTCTAAACTTGCATCCTAGCTCCATGTTACATTATATATTCCAGAAAGGATTGATTTGTTCATGGGGAAGCATGAAATCAAGGAAGGCTAACACCATTCAGGATGAGAATTTTGCAGGATTGTTGGAAAGAAAGGAGAGAAGCTGGGAGGTTGCCAAGCTGATAACAACATTAAACTTGAGCTTCTAGTAGACATCTCAACCTCTTGGTGACTGGGTCATCCCAAGAGACCAGATAGAAAAGAAGAGGGGAGAGATGGCAGAAGATGAATTCCTAGAGCCACTACTTAAGTAGCTGGCCCCAGCAAACCCAAATCCTACCTCTGGAATTATCTATCGCATGAGCCAGATAGAAATTTTCTGAAGTCAACTTAAATGATATTTTTGTCACTCATATCAATGAAGTACTTCCTGCTACAGGATCATTGCCCGCCTTACTGTGTCTTCTGCCATGTAAGCATAGGAGAAATGGAGCAAAATCTACTAAAAAAATGTTATTCTTTTTTTTTTGTGGTTGCTCTGGCTCCATCCATCCCTCATTTGATCTACAAAACCTTCTGAAAATCAGATCGCTCTCTTGAAGACAGTATGTATATGCAGGCCTTAATTTTCTTTTTTTTTCTTTCTTAAGGCCTAGATAGAGATCAACTCCCTTCTCATTTCCTAGAGCTAGGCCTCAGGCAGGGCTGCCCATGTCAGAGCATGGATGGAGTGAAAGGTTCTACCTGGATTCTGCAGTCTCTGCTAGCTGCTAGCACACCCAGTCTGGCCACTCCATTTTAGTCTGGCCTACTGTGGACTTTGGCGTTTGCTTTGCTGTTTTGATATCTTGCCACATCACCCTTTTCCAATTTCTTGCTTACATACTTTTGGCCACACCACACCTGTTTAGCTAGCACATGACACTGTGATTGGCTTTATTCCTCAGGCACATATGTCTTGACACTGCTATGGCTTCAGTTCCAGTAGAACAAAATATAGGCTATGGTAGTGAATAGGGGACCTCTCTTGTCCACTGCTGGTTCTGTAATGAAGTTTCTAGTCAAAACACTATATGGGCAAAGTGGCCTGTGCTTCACTCCTACCTACTGCTTATTTCAGGAGTGTTGATCCTGGCTTCTTTTCCTGCAGTGCACAAACTATACCTATATAAGCCAGATGATGGACAACTCAAGGGAGAAAGTGCTTTCATCAGCTGACTTACCACGCTTTAGGATTTAGCTGTCATGAATAAATAAGGATGAACAAAATTTTCTATTTCAGAAGGAGCAGAACTCTGCCATCTGAAACAAATCCTTTAATATAAATTGTCCTGCTATTGTTGGACTTTACCTCATCAATGGTGCCTACAAAGTCTCTTTAAATATTAGGCAGATGTGCTCAGACAAGTGGTCATATTCTGAATGTCCCTAAGGAGCAGAACGAAGGGCAAGTTTACAGAGAAAAAATTCAATTTAGAGTAAGAAAGTATTTCTTCAACTTCCAGGGTTATATCTTTTTAGTAGGTGATGATATTTCTGTCACTGTTATGTGCTTCAGTGATTTTAGAAGTGCTGGATAGAAATCCAAATGCTCGGTACCCAAGAACTCATGTCACACGAGAATAGAGAACATCTGACTGACATTCATCAGTCATCTGTCCTTATCTACAGGTCCCCACATGAAGGACCCGGGGTGCTTTTTGCGTCTGTACCCTCATGCCAGGGGCAAAGCCTCCATCTGGCCTACCATTTGGTCTGGCCTGACCATCTGGAACTCCAGAGTGTAGTACACAGGAAGAATTGTCTTTGGTCTCCAGGGGATCTCTGTCCCTGGCCTCTGCTTTGACAAATGCCACAGAGCTTTATGCTAAATTTTTCATGTTTTTTTCCTAACTGATGGAAAACTTAGACAAGCTGGTATTCTGATGAGCAACTACACTTCTCATCAACTATGGACATTTTTACTCGACTAAGAATCTTTTCTCTGCTTATTCTTGTTTTCTAATCAGTGTGATGGTACCAATTTAAGAGCTACTAACCTGTAGATTTTATTTTTGCCTGTGCTGCCCATGTTTTAAACATAACTATTAAAGGCTCTAAGTATTCCTTTCTGAATGACAATTTTCAAAATTTGAGGAAAACATGTGTTTAGAAATTTTAATGGAGCAGGAAGAACTGCATTAAGGCTAACTAAACTGACTAAGAAATTAACACTTTTTTTTAAGAAAAAGAAAAGTTAGGCATAGATGACCCAGAAAGTAGGCAGTTAGCACTAACTACCACAAAAACCTGTGAAATTAAGAAAATTTTAGTAAAGTTGACATGACAACTTCCAGAATATTCTGAAACATGATCTTATATGCACATCTTTTACAGTTTGGGAAAGTTAAAAATTTTAACAATATTTTTCTCTGCCAACAAAATCTTATATTTTGATGCTCTCCTTTGCTACACCACCCACCCTGAGCATTATCTACAGAAATAAACCATGTTTTGTTTCACTTTCAACCAATCACTCTCAACAGAGAAAACTTCAGCAAAACTTTCAAATGCCCAAACATAATGATAAAGAACTATTGGTTTAAATGTGAATTTTGAAAAATGATGTAAAGTTTGGGTTGTGATATCTTTAGATTTTTTTTTTCCTGTCACTGAGGGTTCTTTTATGTCTAAAGTCTCAATGTTGAGTTAAATCTCCAGTCTGTACAGAAAAAAAAAAAAAAAAAAAAAAAAAAAAAAAAAAAAAAAAAAAAAAAAAAAAAAAAAAAAAAAAAAAAAAAAAAAAAAAAAAAGCCAGGTCTGGTGAAACCTTCACCATACTAGGAATCCAATCAAAGCACATCAAACAAGGAAGATGATTTGTGGAATTCTAATGATAGGATTATCCCAAGTACTGGGCTCCAGCTTGTGGTGCTGTGTGCCCAGCTGTGACTCCAGCTCACCAGGCTTTTCCCTCCACCCCCTAGGGAGTGAGGGTGGTAGCTTAGCTGTGAAAATGGAAAAGGTATTGAGAAGTAAGAAGAAAATGCTCAAATGTAAAGGGGAACAAAGGAGTGGGAGGGAAGGATGAGAGAATTTTTTTTTTAAATAAAAGGAAATCACTAGAAACAAAGTTTTGTAAATGGAGCGAGGAACCGAGGAGAGTGGACTGGAATACAAGAATTACGTATGTTGTGTCCAGGTACAAAGTCCCAATGATGAAAAGGATTGTTATGTCAAAAATACGACAATAAAATCAGTTAAGAAAACCTCAGATACTCTTGATCTTTTTAATATGGTCTTGGCACACATAGTCTTAAACATTTAAGTTCCTATCAGGTGTTTTAATTGCTTTGTATCCATGGAAAAAAAAAATGGCTGAAAACATATAAGTAATGCCAGCTCATAAAAACTATAGATAGTGAAATCTTAAGACAATTTCTGCAAAGAAGATATTGATTTTTTTAATGGAAAAAAAGGAAGAAAGGAAGAGCCAAATCAATAGAGTTAGATCTGGGAATTAAGACTGCTACCTACATGTGTCTAAAGAAGGCAGAATATTTATTTTGCTGTCAGAACTTTAAAAAAAATCCATTACTATTCTATACTTATAGCTCCTTCATTTAAAAACTCTCTATGAGAAATAACTCTGGGCTGGGATGATAGCTCAGGAGCATAAGTGCCATCCTGGCAAGCATAATGTCATGAGTTCCATCTCAGTACAAAAAAAAAAAAAAAAAAAAAAGGTAGAAATAACTTTAAAACTTTTACCTGCTGGGATTTTCAGTGCCATTTTATAAGGGAGTTGTTTAGATTTTTTTTGTTGTAATTAAGTTTTTATATTTAAAATGCTTCAATTGTACTGCATGACAAATACCAGCTGTAAGTATACTCTTAAACAATTGCTTCCCTTGTCTTCTTCCTGTTTTTTAAAATTGCTGTGAGACAGGTTCTCACTATGCAGCTCAGGCTGGAGGTGAGCTTGCAGCAGTCCTGCTTCAGCCTCCTGAGTGCTGGGATCACAGGGCATTTGCCACCACGTTGGCACAAGGGTTGCTTCACGTGATCAGGCAGAACATTTTTAAAATATTTTGCATATTTGGAGAATTTGAGCAGCAAGATGTATTTTCATTCCATCTTTCCAAATCTTTTCAAAGGGGATATGTGGTCTTTTAAATACACGCTTGTAGCACAGAAGCTTGGGTATCCATACATGACAAGAACTAGCTGAGATAAGTTGCACTACTTAGAATATACTTTTACAAGGGACAGAGCTTCACTTAAATTTTTGAAGAAAGTGCAGTTTATTAAGCAGATAATGATTTAATGCATTCCAAGATGGATAAACCACCAGACATCTGGAGAGATGAGGACCAGACCACAGGGACCTCAGCATCAGGAGCTCCTGGACTGTGATGCTCCCAGTCCTCCATACACAGGCAGAAACAGTGAATCCGGTCACTACCATTCATTCTACATATGAACTGGATCCTTCGTGGAAGGCTGGGCTCCTAATTAGCGAATAGCTGGGGCTGTCGAGAAGTTAAACACATTCTTAGAATGTGTGTAGAAATGGAAAAATAACTGATATATATATATATATATATATATATATATATATATATATATATGGTGGTACAATCACTAAAATAACTAACTCTTGGATCATGCAGAGATAAAAGCTATCGCTTCCTTAAATAAAGCTCTGAAATCTGTGCCAAAGTTTTAGTTAATGTGCGCGCACATCAAAGCCTAACACTGACATTCCTTTGTTAAAAGGGCATCCGCAAGTGTGTTTCAGAAGTCTCCAGATAATACACTTGAGTTCTAAAGTTGAATGCTGTTGTATCGTGGAGCACATATTATTGTTTCTGAAACCATATGAGAGTAATTAGTAATGGAAGTTCCTGTTTGAGGAGGCTGTATAAATTATTGTACATATGGTTCAGTAATCTTAAAGCTAAGATTAGCAATCTTAAAGCTATTCCAAACTGGCAAATATATCAATAAAGTACCAGAAAAAGATTATTGAAACTTTATTTTTTAGCATTAGGAAATATGTATTGACAAATCTTCAAAAGGTTTAATTCTGAAATTCAGACACTTAATGAATGTTTTAAATCTCAGTAGCATTAAAAACATTCACAACAGACACAACAAGGAGGAAACAATGAGCATATGGTTGGAGTATACTGTTCTTCCTTTCAGCACCTGAGCCACAGAGAAGCTTCTGCTCTTTTTCTTCTTCACATTTCATCTCTCAGAACGGCACAGCACGGTGTCTTCCTTTTATGTATAATTTTTTCTCCAATAGTAATTTAAGTATTCAACTGTAATCATCGGTATTCTTCTGCCCTCTCTGCCCCTTTAAACTTCATCTTCTGTGTAACCATAGTGACCCACAAAGATGTCACTTCCAGCTCAAGTCCTTTAATAGCTTTCCAGAGCCCGCAGTGCAAATTCAACACTTCTGCAATCAGGGAGTGCAAACTGCTTCTTGTCCAGCTCACGTTTTACTGCAGACATTCACCTCCTTCTGCTCTGAGTCTCATAGTTGACAGGACAGTGCTAAGAGAACACGTGGCACTTCTACCACCTGAGGCCTCCCAGCCATGGTTCCCTCTAACTGGAAAATTCTTCTTTCCCACCTCCTCCACCCTTCCTTACCTCAGCAAAAACTCAGCTTCTGTGAAACTTTCTCTAGCTTAACAAACTGTATGAAAATGTCCCCAGTGTGTCCCATGCATGCCTCAACCACACTATTTATGAGATGACATGGAACTGACTCTGTAAGTTTCTTTCTCCACTGCACTACAGGGTGGCTCCACACTATAGCACCAGAGCTTACTAGAGGCAGTTTGTGGTATGTTTGTGGAAGAGAGTGGGGCAACTGATTCAGTCATATATTAATACTATTTCCAACAATATATTTAAAACACTTAAACCATTTCCTAGAGAATTGAACCCAAGAAACATAGACACTAGTTGTTTTTAAAAATATTCAGCTGCTTGAGTAAAGGAAATTCAATGGCTTAATTTTTCTTAATTGCTTAATATTTTTTCAAAAAAATATATGTTCAAAAGGGCAGCCCAGGAGTCCTTTCTTAGCATGCTGACTCACTGCCTGGAACCTTCTGTGTGCTTTGCCTTAAGTGAGGCAGTGATTGTTCCAGCAGTAGACACAGGGCTGGGTCTCCAGGAAAGGCAGAGATGATGCTTTTTCTATTAGATCTGCATAATTGCGACTGTCAGCAACAATATGATTTGGTTTAATCATCAAAACCAAGGAGCACATTTCTGTTCTATATCTTATAGTCCTCATTATTTTATATTTTAAGGACAGTGTGATAATAAATAGAACCTTCTTTCTGAATGTTATACTAATCTAACAGTGCTCTAAATAGGTAAAATAGATACAATAGATAGCTACCTGCATACATTCACCATTCAGAGATATTTTGTGTCCTACATTATCTGTACCTCTCAGACAACCACAATTTGGAATTCAGCCTACCTGAATTATCCAGAGAATCGCTACAATTTCCATTTCAATATTTTAATGCAAGAATGAACTAAGAACAATTTATCAACAAAGAGAAATGAGAAGGAGCCAAAATAATAAGGCAAAGTTCCATTTTAAATTAATGACAGAAATATTTATCATCTCTGTTCTATGTTCTACAAAAACAGTACAATGTGAAACTACTTCAGGAGAACTCTCTAAAGATCAGTTTGTCAAAACATTTCAATATTTTAAATGAATATCTCAAGATTAATGTAGGTGAGTATTACAAACTCTGCCCTCCACATCTTTCCTCCTTTTCTCCTGTATGAATACATCCTCAGCCACATTCCCTCTACCTCATTTACGGTGTCCAGTAATAAATATTTTCCTTACTTAGTATTATGTGTGTCAATAGTATGGAAGAGCTCATGTAATTCTTCTCCACTGAGAACACCATCTGCAAAGTATGCTTTGAATTCTTCAAAGGACAATTTTCCATCATCTGAAATGATAAGAACAAATAGAAGAGAACCGAGTCATTTCAACTTTGTACTTTATTCCATCTTGATTTTTGCAACTTGACACATAAACTTATGCACGTTTCTATGTATCTACAGACATCCAAGCAGGAAGAGCACAAAAGAAAAACTATTTGATACATCTTTAGGGCACACAGCATGTGGAGATGGGCACTCTGATTAAACATAAGTCCACACAATTTGGGTTATTTTTGGTTGATTTATTCCCATGACTAATGCTTGAAAAAGATTTAACTGTCCATGCAAAAAGAATTTCTGCACAATAGAAAAAGAGCCCAACACAAAGTCCATTACTTAGATATTTTGTCTCTGGTAGCATAGATGTATTGAACCTAGAATTTTTCAGGATAGATAACTATCTTTTAATAAGTGTAAATGAAATAAACAAATACTTATATGTGATTGTGAGAGCTGTTATTGTAATCTGGCAGGATATTTATTCTTATATTCTTTAAAGCAATGAATACTTTTAAAGTCAAACACATTTTACTTATTGAGTGTTATAAAATGAAATTCAGAGAGCTTAATGAAAGAGATGATATGTAAATGTAAGTATGCATTTTATACAGGAATACACATGTACTTTAAAGGTGCTGGCACTAGAGAAAGATTTTTTTCACCTAGGTCCCTGATGGAAACGTTTAGGAACATTTCCACCTGACTTTGAAGAGAAAAAACTCTAGGAAAGCCAAGATGAAGAAACACATTAATAGGCAAAATAGGAGTACAAGACGTAGAGGCAGCAAATTCAGAGGACTGAGTGCACATGGAGGCTGAGGAAGCATCCATTCCTCCATGTGAAGAACTACATTGGCAGTTATTCCAGATAAGCTGTCAAATCACTGTGAGTGATGAAAAAGTCTTTCCGTTTAAAATGAGTGAACTGAAGTGTAAAGAAGAAATTCACCCGGGATCTCAAACGTCCTACAAGGTAGTTCTATATTACAAGACATAAACCAACAATACTCTACAAAGCAAAACAGAATTTGCCTCTAAAAGGTAGTGAGTATGATTTAATGAGATTATATTTTCATGATTCATTTAGACTACTATTTCTCAAGGTATGGGTTACAGAGTGCTTGGCTTATATTAAAATGCAGACTTTTGAACCATACAAGAGAATTAGCAGTCCATAGGAAGCACTGAGAGTGCTCAGACAGAAACCTGGACTAATACAAACTGTGTTAGTCCTCCTTACACTATTACTGAGAGACTTAATCAGTGAATTAAAATCTTAATTTTTCAGATAATGATTTAAAGATTGAAACTTTTTCAACAATTCTTATTTGCAAAACAAAGAATCTTGAGGTCTTATCAATTGTATTTCACCTCACTTTTTATAATAGTAACCAGAGTATACCAAGTTTCTACCTGATCCTTAACTTAGTAGATATGGTGAAGGAGGTGAGAAAAATTGAGATCTATGCTGAGCATAGAATGATGTTCTGGCCTCTTGCCCTCTAGGACCAACCTATTGCAGCCATTCAAAGACTAAATAACCAAGTTGAAAGCAGTTTAATCCCCTGTGATCATCAATTGGCTAATCGTCATTGCTCTTTTTATGTTTTTAATGTATTTAGTATAGGGTCTATAGGGTCTCAGTACACACATTGGATCTGTAGTGATCCTTCCTGTTTTCCACCCTCCCAGGAGCTGGGACGATAGACATGTGCCACCACGCCCAGTTCCAATAGTCCTTGTAAGTGGCCCTGGGGGCGGAGCCAGCACAGCAGTTCAGGGATCAAAACCCGAGCATTGCTGGTTTTAGAAGAGCTACTTTAATTTCATACCTCATGTAATTATCTTGAACATTAGCCCCATGTAACACATTGTATATTCTGGGTTAGATGTAAGTCAGTGTTTCCATGGCCATTTCCTTATGGAGATGAGAAATGTAATGCCGAGTTGGAAACCTGGACCTAAATCAGATGTAGGTATAAGGCAAAGAGAAACAAGGAAAGAAATGTAATCCACTGTTTCGTGGTGGCTCACGCCTGTAATCCCAGCACTGGGGAGGCTGAGGCAGGAGTATGGGTGTGAGTTCGAGACCAACCTGGTCTACAAAAGTGAGCTCAAGGCCAGCCTCAACTTCATAGCGAGACCCTGTCTCAAAAAAAAAAAAGAGAGAGGGAGAACAAAAGGAAGCAAAAGGAAAAGCAGAAAGTAATGCACTGTTTTCAACTCTGATATTGTGATGTGTAATGAATGGAATGCTGTTGATAGAGTAAGATTTGCTTGGAGAACAGTTAATGCACTCAGCTGTGATGAACAAGGCTATGGACGCGACTCGGGCTGCCGGTATTTCCTGCTGGCAGGGTGGGCCTCTGAAACATGGCTTTGCAATCAGTATAAGTTAAGTGGCTTTAAAAAGCGGTGCATATACTATGAAATAAAGGCACTGAATAGCAGAACTCTGATATACATTATAAAAACTCACTTTGGAGGAAAATACAAAGGAAAAGAGAAGGCATTGAATTATAGCCTTGGCTTGAGGATGAAAAGCATGCTTTCAAAGCTTGTTTTTCTTCTTTCTTTCTTTTAAAAAAAAAAGGAAAGAAAGAAACACCTGCAGGACTCCTGGAAGTCTTCATTTCAGGTTGTCACTCTTAAACAGTTACCAAGAATAACTTCTGAGTGGTTCTAGGCTAGACATTAACATTAAACAAAAGTACTACTTTTTAATAGAAAGGGAAAATATCAACTTGTACCATGAATTCCTAGGTTACTGAATATTAGCTTTCAGTACCAATGGGCACAGATTTTTCCACTTCTATTAGAACTGCATATTGAGTCTAAGTTGATCACAAGCATAGTTACCCACACATCATCTGCTTTTCACTTTTAAATTATTCTGGCCTTATATCCTAGTCCTTTTTTTTTTTTTTTTTTTTTGAGGTAGAGGAAGTGATGCTGTCGCTGGAAAACTTTTAAAACAGAGAAATTTTGTGTTTTAAGCAAGAATTTGTGGGTCTAGGAGGAGGATTCCTGCAGCCAGAACCTGCTGGACAAGTTCAGCTGAGCAGAGCTGGGAGGATTGAAGACCTACATCCAGGCTGTGCTAGTGGAGTTTAGCAGAGTAGATCCAGGAGGAGGAGGAGATGAGGCCTGTGGCTGGATATGGTCAGCTGAGGCATACTGCTGTGCCCAGTGGGGTCCAGGCTGCAGCCCAGACCTGTGGAAGGATCCTAATGAGACTAAGAGGGATAACTTAGGTGAGCTAGTGTGCCTGGATGACTCCAAGTATGTAAAGGGGAGGTCCTCAGATAGAACTCAGGGGCACAAGTTTATATATCAATTGCCAATTAATGATCAGTTATTTAACTATAGTGTTTGCTCCTATGATATAAAATATAAAGCCATTAGTTACAAAAGTTTGGTAGTTTCTAAATTTCAACTTGATATTATTAGTATTATTAATTGTATCACTGCAAATAGGACACCATATATGCCCTTACCACATGTTCTTTGTTGGGTGCTAATACTAGGAGGCAAATGGGTGACAACTTCATCAAAGCTACATACCAAAACGCAGAGAACAATGCCGATTGGGAAACAATATTTCACTTTAAATCAGTAAAGAAGGCAAAGTCTTGGGACACACATGAAACTATCTCTGACACAGTAGAGATACCTAAAGAACAGACTCTTACAGAGAGGTTCTGAGTGCAGTGATACAGATATCTACTATCAAGCTTTCACATAAAAAAAAAAAAATCATAGAAGTCAAAATAAAGAGTTCTCTCTGAAATAGAAAATGACAGAATAAAGAAGTAAAACGCAATCCCAGGCTCCATGACCACTCAAGACCAACCCAGAAGGCATCAGCATAGAAGAAATTTGAAATCACACACTGGAAATCTCTGAAATAAGAGCAACTGAAGTAAAGGAACAACTTCAGGAGGGTATAGAGGAAATCAGATCAGAAATAATCTCCTAGGTAAAAAAAAAAAAAAAAAAAAAAAAAAAAAAAAAAAAAAAAAAAAAAAAAAAAAAAAAA
>PVJA010054929.1:0-11384 GCA_004027025.1 Myocastor coypus
TTTTTTTTTTTTTTTTTTTTTTTTTTTTTGTCTTTTTGAGACAGGGTTTCACTATGCAGCTCAGGCTGGCCTTGAGCTCACTTTTGTAACCCAGGCTGGTCTCGAACTCGCACCGATCCTCCTGCCTCAGCCTCCCTAGTGCTGGGATTACGCCACCACGCCTGGCTAAAAAATAGCAAGTTTTTAAAGAGTGATAAAAGATGCAGAAGATTTGGTTTAGCTTTTAAAAATGTCAAAGAATGGTCAGGGCATTTTTATCTACATTCATTGTTCTGTATTGTGTATGCAGTGGTTTAGTATCACTCACAAAAATGTAAGATAATGGACTGTGCTTTAGAAATTTTTACAAAATTCCCCCAATTTTGTTACTTCTAAAGTTGTGATTTTTAGTATTGTTTTGGTAAATCACTGTCCTAGAGAAATGTATATCCTAAGAGGCCATTTCTGTTTTACTTGTTTGAGATAAGGTCTTGTTGTATCATCCAGACTAGCTTCAACAACTTTATGTAGCTCAGGCTCACCTCTTAACTTGTGATCCTCCTGCTTTCCTGCCTCAGCCTCCTAAGTGCTGGGATTACAGGTATGCACCACCACACCTGAGTTAGACCAATTTTTAGTAATTCTGAGAGAAGGTACATATATATGATTCATGAGGGTCATTTTAGTATTATTTTTTCTTTTGAAAACGCATTCTTGTTTCATTTTAAAGAGCTTCAAATAATTTAAGAGACCACTGACTTCTTTTGGAGTTTCAGTTCTCTGATGATACTGCATATGATTTGCTAATGGAATTGGAGACATTCCCTTTTTTCTCTTTTCTGATTTTTAATTTTTCTGCTAGTGAATTTAATATGATACTAAGGCTCTTTCTCAAACATATAAAAATATTTAAGCTCTAGTACAGTACTGCTTTTTACTTTTCCTGATCTTTCCATATTCAAAGTAATTAAGCTAGGTATCCTGCAAAGTTTTGTTGTTGTTAATAGATCCTATTCAAGAGGTTTAGATATTATAGATACAAAAGACAGAACCAAATATAAACTTTGCTGCAAAAGCAAATTTTGTTGCCAGTATGCTATACATAAGTATATCTTCTTTTCTTTTTTCTTTCTTTTCTTTTCTTTGCTTTGCTTTCTGTCCTTTTCCTCATTTCAGTTGTTCCTTCCCTTTGAACAGATTTTTTTCCCCCTTCACAGTCATGCATTATCTCAGCTGAGACCTGGGTTAATGAAATTCTTTTAACCCTTGAAGGCCAAAGAGTTTATTTTCCTCTGTACTCCTGTTTCAGGAATTTTGACACAAGGTTATAGTGCTTAAAAAATATTATCTTAATTGATCAATAGATAAACAGATGTTCATTTAGAGATGGCGTCAACAATAGGTTTAAAAAGGCAGGTGAAGGGAACTATGCTAGTTAGCAAATATTCCAGAGAGACAGATAAATACCTGTGATTTTTTTTTTATGGTAAGTTAATCATATAGTCATAATATAGCAGGGATAACACTCTTAAAACTTAAATTTTCATGTTGATTTCTGTTATGTGGGAAGAAAATCTTATAATATGTCAAAAAAAATGAAATAGGCAAATATTTATGAACTCAGGTTATCTAGTTGGATAACATCATCATAAAATGAAGCAATAGTAAACTCAGTAGCTTTTTGTAAAGTAAATGATTCAGAATGAATTCTATTACTACGTATTCCTTAGAATAATGTAAAAAGTTCAAGTATTTCTCTCTTTCTTTCAGTGACACTGGAACAGTGGCTCCAGAAAAGTGCTTGTTTGGGGCAATGCTAAACATTGCTGCAGTTTTAGGTAAGTATCAAGAGTGGCTGTAACAGAATCAAATAGGTAAATTCCTTTCTTCTTTAAACTATATTGTGTTAACTTATGTTTAGTTGTACTTGACTGAGCAAGTGTAATCATAGTTATTTATTATGTTTTTTTTTTAAAGGAAAAAATTAGAGAATTGCTAAAACCTTTAAGAAATAGCTATAAGGCTGAGTACTTACTCAAGTAGAAGTTTAAGTGCATTCCCTGAGACCTTAAGTGGACTTCATATGCAGTCAGTAGTGGGACAGACTGTAGATACAACTGACCACCATTAAAATCCATTTAAGCAGAGATAGAATTATGTTTTAATTTTTGTGTGATACTCTAGTGTGAAGGGAACCTACTATAGGGTTTTATATTACTGTTCATATTTGAACCAAATTTTTTTTTTTTTTTTTTGTCTTTTTGAGACAGGGTCTCGCTATGCAGTTGAGGCTGGCCTTGAGCTCACTTTTGTAGCCCAGGCTGGTCTCGAACTCGCACCAATCCTCCTGCCTCAGCCTTCCGAGTGCTGGGATTACAGGCATGAGCCACCACGCCTAGCTGAACCAAATTTTTATTGATTCATTATTTTCTTCATCAAATTTGATCCTTCTGAAATACTCACTTTCATCCTTATACTTGTCTACATCAGAAACAGAACTCAGGAATATGATTCAATTTACAGAAATTTGGCTTTTATCTAACTTCTTCAAAAACGTGTACAAAAGCATATCTCTGTTGCATTTTGTATACTTTTGAGTTCCTTGGCAGAATTTCACTTAAAAAGTTTGCTTTGGCCCTTTCTTGACAAATAAATATGGTCAAGTGGTCTTTTGTTTTTTGTCTTTATAATTTGACTGTTACATTTGATCAAACCAAGTTGTAGTAATTTGAAATAAAGTTATGTGAAAGTGAGGCAAGTAAGCTTTTGGAGTGTTTTGCCTGTGCTCATTTCATCCAGATTCTAGAATTGGTTACTTTTTACTTTGATGCTAATCAAATGTATAAGAGATTTTCTGAAGATCTCAAACTTACTCTACCACTTTATACTCAGTGTTTGTAAATATGAGACTAACGGAAGGCAAATAACTTGCTCAGGCAGACACAACCTTCATGAGTCTTTAAAATTGACTTTTTTGTGTGTATGTTTATGTGTTCTCAGATTCACTTTGAAAGGAAAATCGTGCTTCTGCATGGCAGTGACCTATGTGAACTTCTTTGGCAATTTTATTCCCTGTTTATTTATTACTTTGTTTTTCGGGTTGTCTGTTCCCAGGCCTTGCTACCATTTATGTTCGTTATAAACAAGTTCATGCCCTGAATCCTGAAGAGAACCTTATCATCAAATTAAACAAGGCTGGCCTTGTACTTGGAATACTGAGTTGTTTAGGAGCTTCTCTTGTGGCAAATTTCCAGGTGTGTGTTTTAGCCTAGCATTGGTATTCTCTTAAATACATAAATATACATATTTAAAAGAAAGCCTGAAATATTCAGTTAAGTGCTGCTCCTCTTTCTTTACCTTAACAAAAATGAATCTACTGCCTTCTGCTAATTGATTCTCAGAATTTAGCTACTTTTACAGTTAGGAAAATTCATATTCAGTAATCTGAACAAATGTAAGTTGTTTTGTTTTAGAATCGATAGGATAAGTCATTAGATTTTATTGCTGTTTAGTTTGTGAGTATATCAAGGCCAAGCAGAGAACTAATGTAAACTAAGTGACATACTGTTGTTTTGTTTTTAATATACCTAATAAATTACAGTCATTTAACTGTTCTGTATGCTTGTTTGGATGGTTCTGTTGATTGCCTTCATTCTTAGATGCCCAGCCTCGCACATGAGGATGTAAAGGAGTAGTGGTAACATTTCTAGCTTTTTCTCAGATGATTCTTTTTTTTTAGAAAAATCTTCTATTTTATTTATTTATTTATTTATTTGTTTGTTTGTTTGTTTGTTTGTTTGGTACAGGGTCTTGCTATGCAGCTCTGCCTCATAGTGATCCTCCTGTCTCAGCTTCCCCAGCACTCAGATTGCATGTGTTGCCACCATGCCCAGTTTCAGTGGCCTGGGCACAGTATGCCCAGGATTCTGAGGCTGGCATGACATGTGGTACTGGGGATTGAGCCCAGGTCCTTCCACTTACCAGGCTGCAGAGCTGTCTCCCCAGTGCCTCTCTGATAATTCTTTTTTTTTTTTTTTTTTTTGTCTTTTGTCTGTTTGAGACAGGGTCTCACTATGCAGCTCAGGCTGGCCTTGAGCTCATTTTTGTAGCCCAGGCTGGTCCTGAACTCACACTGATTCTCCTGCCTCAGCCTCCCAAGTGCTGGAATTACAAGAGTGCACCACCACGCCTGGCTTAGTTCTGTTAAAAGTAGCAGTTGACAAATATAGTCATGTAATTGGGGCTGCCATCTTAGAAATGTATTATTAGGCAATTTTGTTGTGCATTCATAAGCTGAGCTACCACAAATCACTGGGCAATATAATTTTTAAAAATTATTTGTATATCTTTCTGCTTCATAGTAGCTGCATTCATCTTGGAGAATGGTACATAATGCACCTTCATCATTTTTACTCTTTTTTCATTCTTCTCTTCCCCATATGATCATAATTAAGTCATCACTATATACTTGATCTGCTGTTCACAGGAAAATTATTATGTGGTATATGATGCTATTGCAACTTTGCATGTTCTTGTCTATTGACATCCTTTCAGAAGAGTATTAATGACTGTACCCTGGGTATATGCTTTTTGATTTATCTCTGTAAAAGGTTTTAATTTAGACATTTGAATACCTGCTTAACATAATTATTTAAATATACAAGCACTCATTATACAAATACACTTATATATCTCAGCTTTTAGTTGGTTTCTCCTGTTTTTCACAGTTTTTAAATTATGGTTAATATTAACTAAAATACTTGAGATCAGAAGTGCCTCAGATTTTGGGGTGTTTGGGAGCTCAAAACATTTCAAATTTTAGAGCCTTCTAGATTTCTGAGCATTGTGGATCTCCAATTTTTGGGTTAGAGATGCTCAACTTATAGTAACCTTGTAGTCCCAAAAGGATATTAGATAAAATATTGTTAAGCACTGTTAAAAAAAAAAAAAAGCCTGAATTTTAGTGGCTTATCACATAAATGTTTGTTTTACATACAGTCAGTCAGTACAGGTTTTTTGGTTGACAGGTAGTCTTTTTCCTCACAATGATTGAAAGTCCAACTTCTGTCCATTTTTAGTCTCTGTTATGCCATGTGACAATACCAGGTTCTGCATGGAGTTGGCTGAAATTTTAAGAAATACAAAAGTTACACATGCTTCTTAAAAACTTCAACCTGTTTTGTTTGAAACTATCCAATGACACTTATTAAAGACATTAAGAGAAACTTTCTTTAGGACTGTATTGGAAATCAAAGGGAGCACTTCTATAGGATTTTACAGTAGGTAAGAGTGAGTGAACTCAATTTAGAATATGGAGAAGAATGAGACTTTATAGCCAAAAAGCAGGGAGAGGTCAGTACATAGAAAATTACTAAGAGAAAATATCAAGTAGAAGGAAATATTCTGAGTCTCTCCACCTAAAAGCGTTCTTGCTTAAGGCACATCACAGTGATTAGGTATCACATAAGAAGTTGCTATAGGTTGAGGAATCCAGTTGGATACTCAGATATTTAGGATGGAGGATTCCAACTTACTTGATTTAGGCAGAATTATTGTGTTAAAGTTGGATAGTGCAGAGATCAGTAGGGAGCCCTGGAAATTAGGCTGAGTAGAGAAGGAAGTCCAGAGAAACCTGTGTAAAATTTGGTTAAGGAGAGATTTTTTTTTTTTTTTTTTTGTCATCTGGCAGTAACTCAATTCCTTCTACTGACTTTCATGTGCTAGGAAAGGGTGAGGGGAGTTTAGCTGGAAAAATACAGTTGTACTGGCCATTAGTTTTCTGGAGCAACTCTACTATGGAAGATGAACAAAAATTTTATTATTTTTAAATGTATTTTAGTATTGGGACGATAAGGTCTCACTATGCAGATTAGACTCATGGTGATCCTCCTGTTCAGTCTCCCAAGCAGTAGGATTATAGATGCATGTCACCATGTGTAGTCTCGGTTGCTATCTCAGTGCATTGCAGGAGTGGGACCAGCACAACATGCTGGTGATCAAACCCCAGTCCCTGCACCTGTCTAAGCAGGAGCTTTAGTCCGCTGAGCTATTTAGCCAATCCTTGGGAACAAAAATTTTAGTGGATACCTAGTGAGCTGTGTATGGTAGTCCTGTGCTTTTTAGTCAGATTTTGTAGTTCAGTACTAAAAAATATCTAGTTGAATTTTTAGGGTATGAGTAGTGATTCCTTGCTGTAGTTGTCCTTTGATCATTTTAACATATTTCTCACCTGTATGCTAAGAAGGAAGATCTAGTTTTTACATGGCCCAGTAAACCCAGTAGCATTTCCAACATTTCCAGTAGCACACTATGAGCTGCCTTTTACCTTTATTTCATTTGCTAAGATAGTTCATAATTGTAGTTTTACTGTTTTTTTTTTTTTTTTTCATGTATTTGGTACAGGATTTCACTCTGCAGCTCAGATTAATATTGATCCCCCAGGTTTTCAGCCTCCCCAGTGCCACCACACCCCTACTCTTTGGCAGGCTCAGTGTGCTGCAGGGCAGAGCCAGTGGCATGCAGGACCAGAGATCCAACCCTGGTCCCTGTGCTTGCCTAAGCAGACACGTAGTTTATTTTTAGTTCTCATTTTAATTTACCTTTATCAAAGTGTCTTCTTAAATTTATCAGTTTGAATCAGATTTTTTTCTCTTGAATTTATCTCTTCATGTAACTTTGAACTTGTTGAATGTGTTTCACTGATAGCTTCTTTGCTAAGTTGTGTATTAGCAGGCTAGCCTTAAATAAATATCAAGTAACTCTCCTTTTTAATCTAAACTTCTACTAGATATTTAAAATAAGTGCACTGTGTCTTCTCTTTTTCCTCCCCACTCACTATTCTTTTCAGAGACATTATAATTGTTTTATTCAAGAAAAAGTGTAAGCAAACTAATATAAATGGCTTATAATAATGTATCCTGGCTTGAAATAGAGCCTAGTACTGTTTTAAGTAGAGTAAAGACTTTCTGGTTTTATCTGTTAAATATTCTTGAATGCATCCTCATCTCTGCATTTCCGTTCTCCCTACCATCTCCTTTTCAGCCAGTACATATCGCAGCATTGCTCCTCTGGACTGCTGCCATTGCTTCCTCAATGGTTCCACTATAGTCATTCTTTTTTTCCTTTAGTCAGATCTTCATGTTGTAGCCTCAGTGATCTTTTGGGAATATACGGATACCTCACTCTGTTTCTCTAAAATTACATGAGAAAAAGAGAATTAACACAGGAAAAATTAATTTGATAAGTTGCCAAGTTTTTTTTAATGAACACAAAGATCTTATATAAACTGGCTCTTCTCTGTCTCTCTTTTCTCATTGTGCAGTAGTCCCATTAATGTCTCTATTCTCTGGCTTTTTTTTTTTTTTCTCTATTCTTATCTTCAACTAGATATGCTTATATAACACTTCTGTCTACATTGTGTCACATGCCACAAGTCACTGATCAAAATAAAGTGAGGCATCTTAAGACCTTAGTGTTGACCATACTGCCTCAAGGATGTCTTTCTGTCTGTACCTTCTGTATGTGTTTTTAAAATTTTTTTGTCATCTCTAAGCCTGTGATACATGGCTCTTTTATGTGTCAATCTAATTTCATATCAGTGGTTTAAAATTTTATTTATCAGCCAAGCATGTCGGTGCATGGCAGCATCCTAGGACTTGGAAGACTGAGGTAGGAGGATTGATACAAGTTTAATGTCAGCCTGTGTTAGTTCAAGACTACACTGAACTATATAGTGAGATCTTGTCTCAAAAAATAAATAAAATTATCTAATTTTTTTATGTATTTCTTCATTAACTATAAGTGCTGCGCTTCACTGTTATATCTTTAGTACTTAGCAGAGCAGTTAGTATAAATGCAGTCTTATTAATTATGTAAGAATTTGTTGAGAGGAACTAAATAGGTTGCAAAAAAGTTGTTTTATCTTTGTTGTTTACTTGTATTTAAAGGGATGAATAAAAATTACTATGCTATTTGAAAAATAAAAAATAAAAATACAAATTAAATTTTTTGTGAAAACACATACATGCTATATATAGTGTTCAACAAAACAAGTACATCGTGAATGTCCTTAGGGCCTACTTAGAGGAATTTTTCCCTTCCAGGAAATTTATTCTTCAGAAGACCAGGAGATATGTAGTCAGAAATATGTGTTATTTTCCTAGGGCCATAACAAAATACCACCAACTAGGTAGTTTAAAACAAAGAGAAATTTAGTCTATCAAAGATCATAAGCCTGGAAATCCAAAATCAAGGTGTTGGCAGGCAGAGCATCTTTTCCTAGCTTCTTGTGGTTGAAGTGGACTTTCACAGCAGTGCCTGGCATATAATAAATAACACAAAATCATATTATTAAATGAGTAAAGGAATAAATAAACACTGTGTTTTTTGTAGCAGTGTATGAAATTATTTGGTTTTATTGTGATCTTCAGATTTATGTTCAGGGAGTGATTATCATGTGGAATTTGGCCAGTTCCTCTGCTCAGTGAAAGTTCTCTTCAAAACTCCTGCTTGTATTGTTGAATATTGTGTTTCTAGTGTATTCTGAGTTTTTTTTTTTTTTTTTTTAACTGACTTCTTTCTTTCTCTTTTTTCTACCTCAGAAAACAGCCCTTTTTGTTGTACATGTCAGTGGTGGTGTGCTCACTTTTGGTATGGGCGTATTTTACATGTTTGTTCAGACCATCCTTTCGTACCTAATGCAGCCCAAAATTCACAGCAAACAAGTCTTCTGGATCAGACTACTGTTGCTTATCTGGTGTGGAGTAAGTGTACTTAGCAGTATCCTTCACTGTAAAGTATGGGTACAGTTGGAAGTTAATTGTATAACAACATTTAAGGGAATACTGTTGACACAAATGTAGATTGCAATGTGAAATGGCCTTTAATAAGTTATGTTCTTCTGGGAAAAGTGGTAATAACTGTGGTAAGTTGAAAATTCTTAGGTTTTCTTAATTAAGTAAATGGAAATTTTACTTGTTCTAGGTGATACTATGTATCTATCACTTAAGAGGAATTCCTGAGGCCTAGTCTGTAAGGTAAGCACAGTATACATTGGCACAATGTAGAAGAGATTCTTAGGTTAGTAACTCCAAACTAAAGGACTTAAAACATTAAATTCAGATTGAAATTCAATAACTGAGTCATGCTTATTCCAAAGAAATGAAGGAGAAGGTCAGTGATCTACCTACATAATTATTAGTTTATTGCAGAACTAATTTTCCAAGCAGAAAAGGATGGACTCTGAGAACCATTTTGTGGCAATCCACTGGGCATGCTTTTAATTTTACTGCTAAATGTGACATTAAGAAAACGAGTTTGGACTTTGGCAACAAATGTGTGAGTTATCCTTTTGGATGAAATGATAGCAAGATGAGTTTTGTTTTGGATTCAATTTAAACTTAGATCCTTGAGATTCTTCCTTGACTTACTTTCTTCTTTATAGTGTTGACTTGCTCATCAATTTTATACAGTGGCAACTTTGGCACTGATATTGTACAAAAACTTCACTGGAACCCTGAGGATAAAGTAAGAATTTAAAATCTATAAAGACTGTTATATTAAATTTGACTATCCTGATGTATTTTAATTTTGTCACTAACAAAGAAACTTCTTTGACAGAACAATCAATTATTAGATTATTAAGATTACTTTCTAGTAATGACTGAGTTTACGTAAAGCCCTCCATATTTTAAGGCCTGAAGAGAACTATTATGGCAAAAGTTTCCTCAACAATTGAGTCCCCAAAATATGGACATAGTATACCACTTGAGATTTATATATAGTTTGAAATTTATTATTCATTTTATTAATTGAAAAGATATCTTCTACTTTTTGTTATTTGAAAATTTCTGGACTGTGAATTTTCTTCCAGTAAGTTCCTAAAACTTACAGGGAATATTGCTAAATTTTTCTTCGTGACCTTTAATAAGTCATGTTCCTCTGGGAAAAGTGGGAACTCTTTGTGATGGATTGGAAATTCTTCTGGTTTTCTTAGAAAATGCAAATTTCACTTTTTTGGTGATACTAAGTGCTATGTAGGAGGAATTCCTAAGACCTAGTCTTTAAGTCACAAGGTAAGTTCAATAAATTAGATTAATTTTCAGAAGGCTGACTGGCTCATTTAGGCTTTTTTACTTGAGAATACTATAATTATTTGAATGAAATTTCACAAAACTGTTCTTTCTTCTGTGTCATTCAAGGGTTATGTGCTTCACCTGATCACCACTGTAGCAGAATGGTCTATGTCATTTTCCTTCTTTGGTTTTTTCTTGACTTACATTCGTGACTTTCAGGTAAGAAAATAGATTTGATTTAAGCAGTCAGACCTTCTTCAGGTGGAGTAAGGGAAAACTCCTTGGCAAGTCTCTAGTCTTCTCAGAAATAAACTGCTTTGTTTCTGGTACTATAAACAGTATTAAGAGACAGCAACTGATCCAGTGAAATGATAACTGAATTTGGGAAAATAGTGTGTTTCAGCCTTGAAATTGTAGTTGTAAATTTGAAAACTTTTTTTTTTTAAAATAGAATTTTCATGTTCTTTATACAGTTGTAGAAGGAGTGCCCAACATTTAGTTTTATTTGTTTGTTTATTTATTTATTTTTAGTAGAAACTGGAGAAAAAAGGGAGCTTTCTAAATATGGATGTTTATTTTTTCCAGATTACTTGTACTAAATACTAAGTAAGGATGATGCCTTTAAGAGTGCAACAGCTACTTTATCTTGTTACTCCTTCAACTGATTTATATCTCTAGTCAAAGAAGATAGTCTGTAGAATGTATTAAAAAGGTAATTACTAAGGAGCAAACTTCTCTATATAATTTTCTCCTCTGTTTCAGAAAATTTCTTTTCGTGTGGAAGCCAATTTACATGGATTAACCCTCTATGACTCTGCTCCTTGCCCTGTTATCAATGAAAGAGCACGACTACTTTCCAGAGAATTTTAGTGATCAAAGGTTTCATTGGTGTTTATGATTCTCAGGGATAGGGAAAGGGTCACAAAAGCTGCTTATTACACTCTGAAATTATCAACAAGTTAATCAAGGCTGTTTGTGACGTTGATGAATACTGATAATCAGGAGACATAAAGCCATTTCGTAGTTATTTTAAAGGATATCACTTAAACTATTTATGGCTGTTTTTTTAATCCTAGAAAATAAAATCAAAGAACTACAACATTGTAATTTTTCTACTTAAAGTGTACCAAGCTGTCTGTACAGTCCAGCCCTTCAAGTCATTGTAAAAACATGTTTTCATTGGAACACTTTCATGAAAGACATTGCCTTTTACCCCCAGTAGTATTTGTCATCATTTAGAATTGAGTTTTGATGTTGGAGTGTTACTATCCTACATTTCGTATAGTTTTGGAAAAAAGACATTTTTTTCTGGCACCTGTATATTGGGGCACT
>PVJA010054930.1:0-11332 GCA_004027025.1 Myocastor coypus
CACACTGTATCAGGTTGTATAGGCTCAAAACTATTGATCTCTGGACTTAACTCTCCTAAGGCATGGAGAAATCCTGCTACCGATGGCACACAGGCCTCCCACAAACATGGGTTTCTCTAGTCCGGTTGTCTCGGTCTCTTTAGGAAACATGAGCAATAAGCAGAGGGCCAGACCAACTTAGTGTGTGAAAGTGGCATCTGTGACACTTCCCTTCTGTCAGCATGTAGAGAACAGAACCTGGAAATGTCCTGTAGCAGAGCTGCTGGGCACCGGATTGGGCGTGAAGTGGTGTTCTACACAGCAGCAGGAAGAGGACAGATGTATCTCATAGCACATTTCTATAAAGAAACTGGGAAGATTTGGGTGTAAAAAGGAGTATGTTCTATCCCTAAATAAAAACAGCATGATTAATGGACTCTAAATGCACATTTACTACATAAAAAAATTTCAGTTCTACTTTCATACAGAAAAAACCTCAACCCTTTGTGACTGCATTTCACATTAACTGAAGCTTTTGTGTACAACCTAAACAATTTTGGTTTTTTTTAAAGAATTTTTATTTTATTTATTTTTTTCTTCTTTCAGAACTTTTGTTTGTTTATTTATTTATTTTTATGGCCTGCTCAGCCTGCCCTGAGGGCAGGGCTGGCGCAGCATGTGGTGCCGGGGATCGAACCATGGTCCCTGCAGCCGCCCAAGCTTTTCTAAGCAGGTGCTTTAGACCACTGAGCCATCCTGCCAGGCCCCGTACAATTTTGGAGTCAAGCCATTATTTGCCGTTTAGAACTTGGTGGAAAGATGAAGCAGATATTCAAGAGAGGGTTAACAGAACAAAATCCCCTGGTTAAATCAGATCAACTAACAGAGTCAGGGGCCTGGCTCACGGTATCCAAGCCCAACTGCAACATGATGATGTGGCTATTGTGCAAACTCATATTTGTTGCTCGAGGGCATGGGAAAAGGTGGAAAGGCCAGGGATGTTCAAAATCAATTTGCTAAAGTTCTCCAATGTAAAAAAGAGCCAAAGAGCCAGATGTAGATTTTGTCTCCTGATTAAGGGAGGCTGTACACAAAACAGTGAGAGCACCAAATCTGAGGAATTTATTGTTATAAACTTTGTCTTTTGAGAATGGAAATACTGAATGTCAAAAGGTCGTGGTCCCTTGAAGGCATAGGGTGCATCACTGGAAGAATGTACTGACACCTGTGCTGCTATTGGCTCAGAGCCATACAAAACTCATTTATTGGCAGCTGCCTTACAGTCTTCTTTTTTTTTTTTTTTTTTTTTTTTTTTTTTTTTGGTGGGACCAGGGTTTGAACTCGACCTTGCACTTGCCCAGAAGGCACTTGTGCCTCGGAGCTATCTCCCCAGCCCCTCTTACAGTCTTCTTTTAAACAAAGTCATATCAAATGTTTTAACTGTTGGGGCCGGGGACATGGCTCCATGGCACAAGTGCCTGCCCAGCAAGTGCAAGGTCATGAGTTCAAACCCCGGTCCTGCAAAAAAAAAAAAAAATGTTTTAACTGTGGAAAACTGGGTCATATGAGAAAAGATTGCAGAAAAGGACATGATAAAAAGGAAAGAGGGGATAAAAGTAGCAAGACTGTGCTTGAACTTTGTCCAGGATGTGGAAAAGGTAAACAAACACTGGGCTATTGAATGCCGCTCCAAATGTGATAAGAATGATCAATTCTTACAAACTCAGGGACACTGGAGAATGGGCCCAACGTCCCAGGGCCTGGAGATAAACAATATGGGATGCTCACAGTTTCCATTAGTCAGCCTGAATTTCAACCTAATGCAGGATTGCAGATCCTTTCCATACAACCCCCAAAAGCACAGCTTTGGATCTGATGGCTGCAGAAAATCAGCTTTTGCTCCAAGCTTGTGGAGATTACAAAATTCATACTGGACTTTTAAGCCCTATTCCAAAAGATACCATAGGTCTGATTGTAGGAAGGAGTAGTGTCACTAGCCAAGGTGTATTTGTGCATTTGGGCATTATTTTTTTTTGTTTTGTTTTGTTTTTGTGGGACCAGGGTTCGAACTCACGACCTTGCACTTGCCCAGCAGGCACTTGTGCCTTGGAGCTATCTCCCCAGCCCCTTGGGCATTATTAGTAGTGATTATGAAGGAGAAATCTTATCTATGATAGCTACTACTAAGCCTTTTCAAATTAAAACTTAACAGTGAATTGCACTATTAATCTTGCCATCGTTTTACCCTTAAACTTCATAGCAGTTTCTCTCTAATGGCACTCAACAAAACCTCCAAAGCCTACATTTAACTGAAATTATCTAAGGAACCTTTCCCCTGCTGCTGAGATACAAGCTCTTCCAGGACAACACCTATGTTAGACTCAACGTCATGTCCCCTCCAGGGCTTAGCCAAGCACTGTCCTTTCCATCACTGTCACTCGTGCTCGGTAGACTTGTAGTAACAGAGGACCTGAAGTCTTGCTCAAGAACAGCTGACCACAGTGCCTGCTGAGTGACCTCGGGCCAGTCACACAGCTGCCGAGCCTCAGCCTCCCCAGGTACTGAGGAAGAAGAATGGAGCAGCAGGTGAGGTGATGTGAGGAACCCAGCCACAGGTGGCCAGCCTAGATTGGTGACCCCTTCCCCCCCCCCCCCCCCGTTCTCCTCCTCCTTTCCCTGGTGATGGGACTCACACTCAAGGCCTTGAGCATGCAAGGCGAGCCAATAGCCTACCACGGAGCAACCTTCCCTGCCACCTCCATTTTCTTTTGAGATGTGGTCTTGCTGTGTTGTCAAAGTTGCCCTTCCCTCTGAGACTCAAGCAATCTTCTTGCCTCAGCCTCCAGTAGCTGAGACTACAGGCAGGGACACCATGCCTACCACCGCATTTATCTTCATTATTGTTGGTCCCCTTCTACTGCCAATAGGAGTTCCACAATAGGAGTTCCACAATGACTTCTGTCATTTCAGTTCATACTGTCTATCCTCAGCACCCGGAACAGGGCCTACCACTTGACAGGTACTCAGTAAATTTTTTTTTTTTTTTGTCTTTTTGAGACAGGGTCTCGCTATGCAGTTCAGGCTGGCCTTGAGCTCACTTTGGTACCCCAGTCTGGTCTCGAACTCGCACTGATCCTCCCGCCTCAGCCTCCCAAGTGCTGGGATTACAGGCATGCACCACCACGCCCGGCTAGTAAATATTTGTTAAAAGAAAATATGTGCTAGCTTTTTTTCCCATAAGGATATAATCTCTTTTGCTACATTAGCAGCACAAGTTGCTTTTCTAGTTAATATTCGCAGTCACTTGTTATACCTTTTCTTTCCAGTAAGAACAGTTCTAACATAAACACAAACCTCCGAGGTTATTATTATGCTTTGGAAATCCAGTCCCGCTTCTGGGAGAATTGGCAGTGACACTGCAGGAGAATGTTCCTGGTGCTACCCAGAGGTGCAGGACCCATGCTGCGGCCGACTCCTTAAGCTACCAGCAGCTCAGCCAGGTAGCAGTTGCAAAAATGTTCACTGACTTAAGAAGCCTTGGCATTGTAATGAAATGACAGTAGTCATTTACGCTGAATGTGCACTCGCATAGACCAGAAGGGCAGGATGGGGTGGGCGCGTGCAGCCCAGGGTTAGAAGGTCTGTGACAGGGAGGAAGCTTCGTTGCCTCTCGGACAGTTGGTTCTAAAGGCAGCATGAAGTAGGACCAGGTGGGGCTGGTCTGTAACTCCCGTCCTCCAGAGGCTGAGGCAGCAGGACCACTGCGAGTTCAAGGCCAGCCTGTACTACAAAGGAAACCTGTCTTGACAACAGCAGCAGCAACAATATTCATAAAAACTAAAAGCAGAACACAACATGTGGAATAGTTTCTTGTTTTTTCTTTTTGCTGTAGCTTGAACCTGTGTATTAAAATTATTTCACCTCTTTCCTCCACCCCCTGGCCTGTGATTTAAATTACATATATATATATTGTGGCCAGCTCAGCCTGCCCTGGGGGTGGGGCTGGCGCAGCATATGGTGCCTGGGGTCAAACCGTGGTTCCTGTGGTTGCCTAAGCTTGCCTGAGCAGGCACATTATTTTTTATTTATTTATTTTTTGAATTATTTTGTTTTATTTTTTTCTTGTTTCAGAACTTTTGTTTGTTTATTTATTTTTATGGCCAGCTCAGCCTGCCCTCAGGGCAGGGCTGGCACAGCATATGGTGCCGGGAATCGAACTGCGGTCCCTGCAGCTGCCCAAGCTTTCCTAAGCAGGCACTTTAGACCACTGAGCCATCCTGCCGGGCCCCATGAGCAGGCACTTTAGACCACTGAGTCATCTCATCGGTCCCATTAAATTTATGTTTTAGTTTTTGTGTTTGTTTTTGATACCAGGAATTGAGCTCAGGACATCCTGCTTGCTGGTCAGGCACTGTGCCGTTGAACTATCCCCCAATCCCTCTTTTTAAATTAAATTATATTTTTGGAAACAAGGTCTGGCTATGTAGTTTAGGCTGGCCTTGAACTGACCCTCTAGCCCAGGCTGGCCTTAAACTTGCCTGCCTCAGCCTCCTGAACACTGGGATTACAGCCGTGCACTGCCACGCTCTGCCCGAGTTGGGTAGTATCCAACAATGCGACTGCTTCTTGCTCCTTTCTCTCTTTTCCTTTCTGAGCTTTTCAGATATTGGGTGTCCTACAGGAATACGATAAAGCTACAATCGTTCTGGAAAAGTATAAGTAGCAGCACTCTCCCTCCATGCCTCACTCCAACTCGGTACCGTTCCCACGTGACTCTTGCTGTTAGCCGCGTCTTGTGTATCATTCCAGACAAGATATGAATACAGCCGGGCATGGTGGCTCACACCTGTAATCCCAGCACTCGGGAGGCTGAGGCAGGAGGATTGGTGCGAGTTCGAGACCAGCCTGGGCTACAAAAGTGAACTCAAGGCCAGCCTCAACTGCATAACGAGACCCTGTCTCAAAAAGACAAAAAAAAAAAAAAAAAAAAAAAAAGATATGAATACATATTGCAGCGCTTATTTTTATTTACACAGACTTAGCTATGCATATGGTCATCATGGTGTTCTCTGGGACATCGCTGCTGTCTCTGGCAATAACTGTGTCCTTTCCCAAGCTAACCAGGTCTTATTGGCTTTTCACTTCCCACTCGGGAATTCTAAAGCTGGACACTGGGTGCATTTGGGCACCGGTCTCCCTCTATCTCCCATCGATGTCTTTCACAGTTGATTAGTAGCTCAGAGCACTGTCACCAGCACTGACCTCATTCTGGTTGGGTTTTTCTATTCCCTCAGGCACTGTCAATTTCAACATTCTAATTTTTGCAAGCAAAGCCAAGAAGCGGGAAAAAGAGTAGGGGAGAAGACGGAGAGGTCTGCAAGGGAAGTTATGCATCATGACCAATAATAATAATAATAGCGGGGCTGGGGAGGTAGCTGCGTGGCACAAGTGCCTGCCTGGCAAGTGTGAGGTCATGAGTTTGAACCCCAGTCCCACACACACACACACACACACACACACACACACACACAAAATAATAATAATAATAAACCCAACATAACCACCAAACAAAATGACAACCAAATCCTCCCCCTCCCCCCAAACTGGGGAGAATCGCGCCATGAAATCAGGTCACAAGCCAACCTATTTTGATCCCAGGCCTGCCGTGCCAGTCCCACCCCTGGGGCATGCTGAGACAGGTGATTGAGATTGGGCGTGGTGGTGCTTGCCTGAAATCCCAGCACTTGGGAGGCTGAAAAACAGGTGGATCCCTAGAGTTTGATCTGTGTAGTGAGACCCTGTAGACCCTGTACTAAATACATTTAAAAAATGCACTTATGGACTACCTGCTATATGCTGTACTTTATCTAATCTTTTAAAGGCAGTGACTGCCTGTGGCAGCCATTTTTTTAAATTGTATTTTCTTGTTTCAGAACTTTTGTTTGTTTGTTTGTTTATTTTTTTGGCCGGCTCAGCCTGCCCTGAGGGCAGGGCTGGTGCAGCATGTGGTGCCGGGGATCGAACCGCGGTCCCTGCAGACGGCCAAGCTTTCCTTAGCAGATGCTTTAGACCACTGAACCATCCCGCTGGGCCCTGTGGCAGCCATTTTCATCTTCACTATCCAGGAAAGATCTCACTTAGGGGGTTGTCCCTGGGTCCAAACCACCCCGTTCACAACTATTATATCTTGGTAGAAAGGAAAAGTTGGATACTCTAGAAGGATGGAGTTGGAGAGCTAGTAAAGTAGAAGGACAGTGATTTAGTAGAGAAGCAGGCAAAGGAGACAGAGGTTGCTTTTATCAGTGATGTGGAGCTTTCAACTGCCTGAAAAAGCAACCTGAAGCACTGCCCTGCAGAGTAGTTTAACCCCCTGGTTCGATGTTCTACAGTTCTGGAGAAGTTTTCTGGATGCTGTCCGGAGCCGCATTGCCATTTTCTCTGCTCTTGCTGCCCCTTGCCTGGTAGTGCGAGGCTGATAGTGAGGCGGAGGGCGAGCCCCTTGGCAAGGTCACCTCCGTTCCGTTGTCCTCTTTTAGGCATCCGGAGACCCCAGCTGTCATGCCTAAAGGCATGCACAGTTGCTTCATGGTTTTTGGTCCTGTTTGTCCTCCCTCATCTCATTTCTCTAAGAGCCTTGTGTCCTGAGACAAGATATACATGAGCAGAGAGCCATTCTGGTCAACAGCCTTTTGAAAATAGTTGCAGACACTCCCTTCCTCCCTATAAGAAGGGTGTGTGTGTGTGTGTGTGTGTGTGTGTGTGTGTGTGTGTGTGTAAAAGCTCCAAGATGGTTCTGATTCATACTTATGTCATTGAAAATCTTTGACCTAGCCTATAGCACAATATTGTAATCAGTTTATTGATATTGATAGAACAGCCAAGACGTAGGCCACCCACATCAGAGCTCCTTGTGTCACCCTTTTATGACATACTTTCACCCACCAAACCCTGGTACTCATGAATGTTTCATCGTTTTATTATTTGCAGAATGTTATGTAAATCAGATTATACCATACATAAACTTTTGGGATGGACTTTTTTAGCTCAGTATAATTCTCTGGTGCCCCATAAATGACTACATATGGCAACAGTTCATTACTTTTATTGTCATGAAATATTTCAGGGCATGGAGACACCCAAGTGTGTTTAATCATTCACCAATCGTTTTTGGCTATGATGTAGAAAGCTGTTGTAAATATTTGTGTATAGGTTAATGAGTGAATACAAGTCTGGGCTACAAAACCAGTCTAGGCTAGTGGGTTTAGCCAGATTTATACTCAGAATCAGAGGTAAAAGGTGGAGTAGAACAAACTGAAAAAAAATTGGTGCCGAAGGAAAACATACAAAGTTTAACTGCTGACAAGATCTGTGTCACTAAAAAGAAAACAAACCCTCCTTATGGGGATGAGAAAAAAGCTGCCTTGAGGGCATCTCAGACATTAGCATGATCCCACCCATCATAGGCTCATGGGGCAAAATGTAAAACTCCCACTTGGGAAGAGAGGCCCTGGGATGTGGGTTCAGGATGGGCCTCCTGAGGAACTCACCCTGCTTAGCCAACCAGGTACCCAGAGTCCACTGCAGCAATGGTCCCCAGGGGTCAAGTCACTGCTCTTGCAGGCAGCAGACATTAATGTCCTCTATTTGCCACTGTCTTTACCAGCATGCCAATGGCAACAGTTATGGGGTCGGAGAGGCTTCCATTCGGATTTCAAAAAAAAGCTTTCAGGCCAGACAGAGTCCCTGAGAAGGCAGTGCATGAATAGGAGACTCTGGGAAGTGAGGAATACCAGGAATGTGGAATGTCTGCCAAGGACGGTGATAGGCTGTGGGTGGAGCCACCCTGTCAGAGGCCATGGGGGCTGCACACACCCAGGCCATGGGGGCAGGGCCGCCCAAGTCCTTCAGAACTCACATTCTACCACCATGGCCCTGGGTGTCACCTAATGAATTATAGGACTTAATGTCTGACTTGCTGGGTTTTAGTTTTGGCTTGGTCCAAGTCTTTTCTAGCCCCATCCCCCATTTCTTCCTTTTGGAGTAGGAATAAATATCGAGTACTGTGGTACTTTGTGATTATGTAACTAGTTTTTGGTTTACGTAGAGGTTTACAGCTAAGTGTTTGCTTTGAGTCACAGAAGACGCTGGGACTTTTGAAAAATGCTGGAACTGTTGAGACTTTGGGGGAGGGATTACTGCATTTCTGAGAGTTGTACTATGTTGGCAGAATCATAAACTTGCTTCCAGAAAGTACGGCTATTATCAAGATTGACATAAAGAATTCCTATGGATAAATATGCATGTAAATGCTTTAAATGGTCTAACACACCTGAGAAACCCTTCCCATCATCATCATAATTAACAGCAACACATAAACTAAAAGTCCAGCCATGTGGTCCCCTCTGTTGCTTGATGCAGCTCACAGAACCACCAAAAGGAACCCGGTGATTTTCTTCCTTGATGGTCAGGGTTGGCTGAGGGAGAAGGAAGGCTTTTCTATCACTGAGCTTTCTACTAACGTTCCATCTTAAGCCTGCACTCAGCTGTGAGGAGCTGAGTACCGAGGCATGGCGTTCTCTCAGCGTGTTTGGGCCTTGGGGCAGTTACTTCCAGCCTCTGGGCTGAGCAATGCTCTGGGTCGTTATGGTAGGGTGCATGAGCTAACGATTGTACAAAGTGGCAACTCTGGAGTTGTCTGACCCACAGTGGGCATCAGGTGACCTCAAGGAGAAAGTCAAAATATCTCTACTTAGGAGCTGTGGAAGACACCTGGGCAACTCTCCTCGAAAGAAGAGCAGCGGTCTCTATCTTGGTTGTGCCTGACCCTATTTTCATGTGTTGACATGTACAGAGCTGGCTAGGGCTTCTCCTCATCCCTTCAGTTGGCCTTAAGCCATGCATATTGGTCTAGCCAAGGTGCTGATGGTATTTTTTGAAGACAACATGGAGTTTCCCTGGTAACCCCCACCTGCTGCTCTTTAAGCCAGGTCGAGATGGAATAAAGAACCAATGCTCCAGCTGGGTGTGGTGGCACACACTTGTAATCCCAGCACTCGGGAGGCTGAGGCAGAAGGATCAGTGTGAGTTCGAGACCAGCCTGGACTACAAAAGTGAGCTCAAGGCCAGCCTGAACTGCATAGTGACACCCTGTCTCAAAAAGACAAAAAAAAAAAAAGAACCAATGTTCCATGCTATCAGCTGGGACTGAGCCTCAAGATAGAAGCCATAACTTCCTGGGGCTTGAAAGATTACACATCAGGACTGAAGCACCAGACCCCAAAACATTAGATACTATTTCAACTGTGCAAAGCAGATTACTCTCTGCGTCTCTCAGAGGTAAATACAGGCCTCCGATCCAGCGTAGCTCACAGTACTCACTTACTTTCTGCCATTCTCAGTCATTCATCCTCAAGTCGCTCCTCCTTCATGACTGAATAGAACCTGGATTTGGTCCTGGGTCAAGGCCTTTGTTCTGGATAACCATCAACATGGCTGGACATAGGACTCCTTGGTTTCCTATAACTATATGCTTTAGTGTCTTTATTCTCACCATGGGCTGCACTGGAAGTGGTAGATTGGAATTAACTTGAAAGGATTCCAGTAACTCATCCATGGGATTACAAATAAACTTCCCAGACTGAGATGAGGACCAGGAGGGGCTCTCTGTACACCGCATACTCCGAAGAAGTTACTGGCCTCTGCTTGTAAAGGCCAAGTGATGAGAATGGACAGAAGGAATGGTCATGCGGAGACCCGAGTTGTCCCTGGACCTTGTAGCTTACATTTTTGCAGAAGGTCTTCCACGTAATAGGGAAAGGCTTGCTGCACAGGCCAGCTCCAAACTTGTGATCCTCATTCCTCAGCCTCTAAAGTGCTGGGACTGCAGGCCTGCACCACCATGCCCAGCCTCTATAGGTGTGTTGAGTTTCCAGAAATTGGTAGGGATCAAAGAGCAATAGAGGCCGGGCATGGTGGTGCATGCCTGTAATCTCAGCACTTGGGAGGCTGAGGCAGGAGGATCGGTGTGAGTTTGAGACCAGCCTGGCCTACAAAAATGAGCTCAAGGCCAGCCTGAACTGCATAGCGAGACCCTGTCTCAAAAAAAAAAAAAAAAAAAAAAAAAAAAAAAAAAAAAAAAAAAAAAGAGCAATAGAGGGGCCCGGCGGGATGGCTCAGTGGTCTAAAGCGCCTGCTTGGGAAAGCTTAGGCAACTGCAGGGACCGCGGTTCAATCCCCGGCACCACATGCTGCACCAGCCCTGCCCTCGGGGCAGGCTGAGCTGGACATAAAAATGAGTGAATAAACAAACAAAGGTTCTGAAACAAGAAAAAAATAAACAAATAAAATAAAAAATTCTTAAAACAAAAAAAAACACACAAAAAAACAAAGAGCAATAGAGAGCTTTTTAAAAGCCTACAGTAAGAATGAGCAGAAATAGGGGAGAAGCAAAAGAATAAATAGGAAGAAATTCTTTTCTGAGGAAATCTCAAAATTGTTGAAGTAACAAGAAAATAGAAGATGAGATGCAGAAAGGTCGTTAGCATATTCCTGGACACAGCTAATGGAAAAGAGGGTGCAGAGAATTAGTAGAAATGATGACCTTTGCAGTTAGAAACATGATCCAGCATTTGATGAGAACATCACATCTAGGAACAATGGGCTAGTTTTAACAAAAAAGTTGACAAATCTCTGGCCTACACTCCTAACAGAGGCTAGTGGGGACATCCACTCAGGACCCCCTTCCTGTTCCTCTCTTGGACAGAGGTTAGTAATGTTAAGCAAATGCAGAAAACAGAAATAAAGCTGTGGTCACAAGGGCTACTTCCTATGTCATGAAGCTGACTCAACTTGAGCTTATCAACAGGATGCTCTTTTGGGAAGGGTGGTGTCCAGTGATAATGTCCAGAGAAGCAGAAATAGGGCTTGAGAGAGGAAAAAGAAGTGATGCAAAGGCCATCTTAAGAAACTTAAAGAAAAAATAAAAAGAAAGAAACTTGAAGCTCAGTGCATTGACATGTGTCCGTATTGCTAACTACTAGTCGGGTGGAAGCAGGAGAAGCATTTAGTCCCAGAGGTTCCAGGGCAGTTATGGCAAGACCCAGTGTCTTCAAAAACAGAAGAAAGGGGAGCCACAGAGGTAGCTCAGTAGACTAAGCACCTGCCTGGTGAAGCACAAGGACCTGAGTTCAATCTCTAGTACCGGATGCCATGCTAACCCTGCCTTGGACATGCCAAGCCAGCCACCAAGACCAGGCATGATGGCGCATGCCTGTAATCCCAGCACTTGGGAGGCTGAAACAAGAGGATTGCTACAAATCCAAGCTGTGTAGTGAGAACCTACATTATTATTATT
>PVJA010054931.1:0-11376 GCA_004027025.1 Myocastor coypus
AGTCCCCCAGTCAGTGAGAGACAGAACCAAAACTAAGACCTGCTTGCCATGGTCCTGTGGTCTTCAGGAATCTGCGCCAGCAATTTTCAGATCTACTCTTTGTCCAAAGATTCCAGTCCTCGGCTGGGGAGATAGCTCAGGGGTACAAGTGCCTGCCTGGCAAGTGCAAGGTTCTGAGTTCAATCCCTGGTTCCACGTTAAAAAAAAAAAAGGATTCCGGCCCTTTGCCCTGCCCCTGTGGTGGAGGTTCCCGAGGGTCCCAGCAAAGGTGGAACTCTTCTGAAGTGAACTTTGCTGGCCCTGTGAGCCTGTGGCCTGTTGTCCAAATGGCGGCCTAGCGTGGTGGGGCCCCAGGGGCTGTCCAAGGGGCTCTGTCCTGTCTGGATCTCGAAGGCCTAATCCTCCCTGCAGCCAGAGGCCACATGGTCAGAACACTTGGCGTGGCATCTCACCAGTAGCTCTCTGCCAGGTGCAGTTCTTCTTAGGACGGGGCGGCCACGGGGACAGGCTTGTGCATGGCCTCCAGGCATGTACAGAGCCAGAGGAAACGCTTTCTGAGAAGAGCAGGCGCAGTGAGGGCCAGCTCCTCGGGGTCCTAGCGCACTCCCATCTTACTGCCATGTGCTCGGCCTCTCTGGCACTTGCCTGCACTCGGGCAAGACACATACCCTGTCAGGAGGGGAAGGGCTGTGATATGCGTTTGTGCGAGCCGCTGGGCTCTTCCTGCCGACCTAACCACCCAACGGGAGGGAGAATGCAGCCCCTCACCGGGCCAGGTGCCCTCCGCAAAGCTGCCGCTCTGCAGGCTGAATTCTGCTTCCTGGAAAATAACCCTTAGTTCTGCCTCTCATTTCCTCCTGGTGATAATTGCCTATTATTATAGTGATGTTATTAGCATAGCACAAAACTCTAGGGGGTAGAGAAAATCTAGAAATCACCACTAATCCTACCACAAGCCCATACCCACGGTGGGGGGCTCCTCCCCCGGAGACCCTCTGCTGCTGTGGGAGCCTCCCTGGTGTGCTTGTCAGCGTCTGCAGAGCGAGGCTGGCCCTGCGCCTTCCCTGCTCAGGCAGTCATGAAGGCCAACAGTCTTCCCCCACTCTGAGTAGGCATCTCCAGGCATCAGAGAACAGAAGGACAGCTCCCTCCTGTGGCCTGAGGCTGTGTCCTGGAGTGGGGATGTGGGGACGGCCTGAGATGGCGAGGGACTGGGTACCCCAGGGCTGGTGTCCTGTGGAGTGGGTCGCAGGACAGCACCAGGGTGGCCCAGGGGAAGCATGCTGGGGCCTCCGTGAAGCCCGGCACGGGGATGCCAGCCAGCGAGGGACTCGGCTTGTATGAGGCTGCTTCAACAGTAGCGACAGTGACCCTGAGAGCCACCGATGCTTAAGGCATGCACGTGCCGTCCAGGAGCCATGCTAAGGGTTTCCCACACACCCAGATCATCGTCCACCACGTACAGACAGCAGGAAGGGTCGTGGTCCTGGTTTTACACACGAGGAAACTGAGGCACACACAGACCAGATGATCTGTCTGCAGAGCTCGACCTCTCTAGCACAGTGAGGGCTGGAGGCCAGAGAAGAGGAAACCAGGACTGCAAGAAACCAGGGCTCGGGCCGTGGGGTCTGGCTTAACACCCTCGCCTCTGGCCCAGGTGTGACACCAGCGTGGCTGAGCTCCAAGGCCAGGCCGCACATCGTCTCCCAGGCCCCGTGGAGCAGTGGCACTCTTGAGACTGGAGACCACATCACAGCGAGCCCTGCCGTGGCCACCTGTGAGCACACCACCGTGAACAGCTGGGCAGCTTGACCACTGAAGTCACCATGAGGCCAGGCCTCTCGCAGTGGCACTAGGGGCGGGGCACTAGCCAGGAGGACAGCATCACCTGGGCCCTGCCCCTCACCCAGGAGCAGCAGGGGCTGGGCGTGGCCAGCAGGTCTCCTCCTCACTGCAGCGATGGCAGGTGAAGGACGCTCATAGGCCTTGGGTGCCAGGAGAGCCGCAGCTCAGAGCTCCTCTGGCTGCAGGGACCAGGCCAAGACGTCTGCACCCCACGGGACAGGTCCCTGCGTGAGCCCCCGGGCAGCTGCCTTCCTCAGGCCTCACTCATTCAGCGGCTCCAGCCAAAGGCACGCGTCCCCCGGTCCCCTCCCCCCACAGCGCTGCCTCGCCGCTCTGCCTCCTGCTTCTGCCATGAGGTAGTTCTCAGCCACAGCACTCGTGGCCGTGCAGATGCCAAGCTGAGCTCAGCTCATGACCCTGCACTTGGGGCTCGATCCCCATGGGGCTGATCGGACGTGGGCGCCCCGCTTGCGAAGAATCGGCTCACGGGGAAGGGGGGCCAGGGCCGGCGCGGACACTCCCTTCCCCTTGCACCCCCTCATGCCTACGCCCCTGCTCCGGGTTCCGAGTCCCTGAAGCTACTTCTCAAGTTCAGCCCCAAAGTGCTTGCTCCAGAGCCCTGAACCTGCCCGGGTCACCCGCGTCCCCTTCGGCCCCTCCAATTCCCCTTTCTGCAGCAGCGCTTGACCCTCCCAGTCCCCTTCCAAAGGCTCCCCTCACCCCTTTTCCACCCTTACCTATGGGTAATTATTTGGGATTTTTTTTTCTTAAGGATCGGGGTTCGAACTCACGACCTTGCACTTGCCAGGCAGGCATTTGTGCCACGGAGCTATCTCCCAGGCCCCTCCCTGGGAATTCTAAGTGACTCCCTCATCACACGGATGCAAGGTGTTGTGCACAGTCCCACCGCTTGTCTCCCATGCACCCCTTGCAGACTTCAGAAAGTGCCCAGGTGGCCGGGATGCAGCCCGAGCGTGGGCACGTGCCTAGGGAGGCAGGGCCTGGATTCCGTCTCGCACTGCAGGAGGGGCCCTTCGGCTGGGCAGGTGCGCACCTAGCTGTGGGATCTCAGCGGGGGGTGGGGGAGAGGGGACACACCGCACTCGCTGGCCCCCTGCACCTGGGCTCCCTAAGTCCAGATGCCTAGGCAGGGACCAGGTCTGTGTCCCTTTTCCTCGAGTGCTGGAACCTTTTCCCTAGACTTTGGCAGTGGAGTGGCGTGGGGATGGGACTTTAGCTCTTAAGCCCCAGCCGTCCTTCACCCTCTTGAGGTCAAGGTGCTACAGCGGGAGTTCAAGTCCACTAGGTCATGGGCCCAGTGAGGCAGCCGGGGTGAGAAGTGGGTGTTATGTGGACCAGGCTGGCCAACCACAGAAGGATGTCAAGTGGCCAGATGTGGCCTGAGGTCAACATGCGTGGGTGCTGCTGCTACGGAGCAGTGGATAATTCACAGCACTAATCTTAACCCTCGCGTGCACGTGAGACACCAAGCCCTCGCTCCTGTGACATCTTTGTTGGTACCTGTTTTAGTTACTATCCTGTCATTGCTGGGACAAATACCCGACTCTCCATGCTGTCTCCGGCCGCTCTGGGCTCTGGGCAGCTGAAGGCGAGCAGGAGCACCTCCATCAGGAAAATCTTATGGGAGTGTCGCCTGGGCCAGGGCAGACATCTGAGACGCACAGCTCAGGCCACCCAAGCTCTCCTGCACCCTCTTCTGGGCAGCCCTGCTGTCCCAGCAGCAGGTACGTTGGGGACAGCCCCACCGCCACCACCTTCTGAGAGTTACCTGTCATCAGATCCTCCGTCAGGACCTAAAACCTCACATCCTGTTCTCAAGTCTGCCCCTGCACCCAGCTGCTCCTCTCTGAGGCATCGTTCTGTTCCCCGCTTCACGGGCCGGGCACCTGCAGTGCTTGTACCGTAAGTTGAGTCCGTGCTGGCTCCCGTGCTCAGGCGGGGACGTAGGAGCCGTGTGCTCTGCTCTGCCCAGGGAAAATGTGTCTCCTCTAACAGCTGGGGCAGCTACACCTGCAGGTCCAAGTGTCCAGGGAAACCCAGAATCCAGAAGTCCTCCTGCTGCAGCTTGGGCGTCTTCCTGCTACGGGTCAATCTGGTGTCCCAATTTGGAGTCAGCAATGAGGAACTGCCCAGCCTGGCTCTGCTACGCTTCCCAGGGCAGCTAGGCCTGATCCTCCAGGAGATGAGACTCTCTTTCTCTATTACCAAACAGTCACGTGCCTCTCACCTTCTTCCTCTAAAGTGCCCGCAGCTCCAGCTGCCTGGTGTGTGGTTTATGACTCTGTGTCACTGGAGCCCTGCCCCACCACGCTGTCCCTTGCACACCCCTCGTGCACCTTTCCTGTCCATGGTGGGGAACGTGTTTAGCAACCGCACTGTCCCACTGGAGCCGGGAGTCCTGCAAACTCCTTCCCAAGTCTTCCTTCTGGCTGCTAACCCAGCTCATGCTCCCAACACAACTGCTATGGGTCCGGCTTCCAGGTCCTTTGCACATAGGCTGTGTACACGGGACACAGGATGTGTACTCGGGGTTCGGAGTCAGCACCTGAGGGGACATGGAGGAGCAGAGCTGTAGGGGGGAAGTAGGCACAGTGGAGCCAAGGGCTCGCCCACCCAGGGGGACCAGGGCAGCTCAACCACGGACCCTGAGCCACGCCTGAAGGTGGCTCAGCCCCTCACCTGTCCTCCTCCCTGGGAAAGGATTTGTTGTTATTGCTTACTTTAGTTCGGTTTAATTTAGTTCAGTTCAGTTCAGTTTTGTTTACTTTTGTTTTGTTTCTGTATCTCTTTAATGAAGGGTCTACAGGATATTCATGGTCTCACTTCTAGATTGGACTCATAATGCTCTGCCTGTTCACAGTCTCCCAAGAACTGGCATTACAGGCGGGCACTGCCATGCCCAGTCTCAATTGCCCTCTCAGTGCACCCCAGGGGAAGGTGGGCATGGCAGGCCTGGGGCCCAAACACCTGGTCTGGTCCAGGTGCTTTAATCAACTGAGCTATTTGGCCACCCCAAAGGATGTGTTTGAAGGGGAGGAGACAGAGAACAGAAGCCACAGCCCAGGAGGCAGGTGGCCTAGGGGGCTCCCAGCATGGAGGCGGCCTGTTATGGCTTATGTCTGGTTGTCCCCCAAAGCCTCATGCAATCATGAAGTGGAGACTTCCAGAGTTCAAGACTTGACTCATGATCCACTGGGATTATGTGTTTTAGTACTAATGGGATTATGGGTCTGAGTACTTCTGGGACTATGGGTGTGACCTAAGGTGGACAGGCTGAGGCGGAGAACCTGAATGCAATATAAGGAGAAACAGAGAGATAGATTCTCTCTGTTGTTCTCTGCTCCCCCGGTTGCTCAGCTGCCTCTGTGACCATTGTGTTGCTGTTCCACTGCCACGAACTACTGCTCTCTGCCAGATGCCACTCAGCCTCGGGCCAGCTGAGTATGGACTGAAACCTCTAATAACTGTGAGCTACATAAACATTTTTTTCCTTCATTTCGGGTGTCAGGCATTTGTCCCAGCAACCAGAGAAGAGTAACTAAAACAGAACTTGGTAGCAGAGAAGTGGGGTCGTTGCTCTGGCCATACGTGACAATGTGGATTAGAAGCTTTTGGGAATGGCTTACAGGAAGAGACAGGAAAGGTTTGGAGATGTAGTCTACAAGGGAAGTACTAGAAAAGCTTTGGCTGTTCTGTAGGAGAGATTCTGGTCAGAACTCAGATCAGAAGACTAACGGAAGGTCTGCCTGTAAAGACCAGGTTGAGGTTTCTGCTGGAAAAAAAAAAAAAAAAAGATAGCATTGGTCATGGGATTCCAGATGATTTGTGCTATGGCTTGGCTGAAAATCTGTCAGAATTTGGCTCGTGCCCAGAGACTTTGCCTAAGACTGAGATAAAGAATGATGGACTGACTAATCTTTCAAGAGATATTTCAAAGCAGCAAACTATTGAGGCAGTGGCTTGGTTGTTATTGGTTGCTTTTAGCAGGATTTATGTTGAAAATGAAGAGTGAAGAGCCAAGCAGGATGATTTCAAATACTGTGAGTTTGGCCAGGAAGGAAGCACCAAGAGAGCTGTGGACTGCAGCGTTGGAGCTGATTGGATCTCCATTGCTGGGAAGGAACCAGAGAATCGAACAGATGGCCTGAGGGCATCACAAGGACAGTAGCTCTCCACCCTTTGAAGCCCTGGAATTGCAAAGGAGAGAGGCTTTGCCTTGAGAAGAAAGCCACAGAGACCCAAGTACCAGAATGGTGGCAGCAGCCAAAACAGGTTCCAAAATGGCACTGACATGGAGAATTTGTTCCTCGGAATCAAGGTCAGAGTGTTCATCAATCCAAGCACTGGACCCCTACAACCAGGAGAGAAGGTAGCCTGGCTACTGCTCCAGCTGGCAGCAGATCTTGGCATCATCCACATGACATTGGTTTTAGGCACATTAAGAATGCAAGAATTGCTAGGTTAAGAAGGCTTCCACCTCGATTTCAGAAGAAGGCCTGGGAAGCCAGGCAGTGTGCCCCTGAGAGAGCAGTAGAAACCCCAGAAGTTTGGAAAAGCCAGACATGTGGATCATCCAAGGGAAACTGCAAAGAGGGAGCAAAACCAGCCTAAGAGAAAAGCCATGGAAATTACCACCAAGAGTGCTGCAGTAGCGGAGCTGCATGGAGCTCACAACTCAGTGCAGACTGTTTCAGATGCTCCACTTAGAACAATGGGATTTAATGTTTGCTCTGCTGGATTTTGCACTGGTGTTGGCTCCAGTGTTTTGTATTATCCTGTTGTTTGCAAGTTTTCAAGCGATAATGTTTATCTCATGCCTTTGAATGTTGAATATGTTTAACTTTTCTATTGTACAGAGGCTCACAGTTGTTTGCCTTGAATCTTAGAGAGTTGGGACTTGGGCTTTTTATCAATGCTGAAACTGTTGGGACTTTGGCAACTCTTCCAGATGGACCAAAATGTCTTTTGCACAAAGGGATATGCATGAGACTTTGGGAGTCCATGGGTGGACTGTTATAGTTGATGTCTAGTTGTCCCTACAAAACCTTATGTAATCATGAGGCAGGGACTTCTAGAGTTCGAGACTTAACTCATAATCCACTGGGATTATGTGTTTTAGTGCTGATGGGATCATGGGTCTGAGTGCTTCTGGGACTATGGATGTGACCTAAGGTGGACACGCTGAGGCGGAGAGCCTGAATGCAATATAAGGAGAGACAGAGAGACAGACTCTCTCTGTTGCTCTCTGCTCCCCTAGCTGCCCCGTTGCCTCTGTCACCACTGTTGCTGTTCTGCCTCCATGAACTACTACTCTCTGCTAGGTGCCACTGAGACTTGGAGCCAGTCGAATATGTACAGAAACCTCCAGTAACTATGAGCTAAATAAATCTCTCTTTTCTTCATTTTGGGTGTTGGATATTTGTCCCAGCAACAAGAAGAGTAACTGAGACAGGGCCTCAGCATACCCCAGGCTACAGAGAAGGAGCAGGCAGGAGCAGTCTGTGGCAGAGCAAACTGTGGCGGGGCACAGCAAGGACACAGGAGCTGAGCCGAGGGGGAGGTCCACCGCCTTTAGAGAGATGGGGTCACACTGGGACCCCCACTCGGGTGCGCTGGAGGGGTCAGAGCTGGAGCACAGTCTGAGCTTAGAGAATGTCGGGATTGAAAAGCTCCACCCGCTGCTGTGAGGGAGGGCCCGCCCTCGTGGGTGTGACCCGTTGCTGATCCGGCATCTCAGCCTGGGTGTGTGTGTGTGGCAGGGTGCACCAGGCAGTGGCCTGAGACTGAGCCACCGTCCCGGGGCCACACTCCTGGCCAGGCCATCCATGTTCGGCAGGATGTGGAGTGGACCGAGAGGACAATGACAGCTGATTCAAGAGCGTCTGGCCTTGGAACACCTGCGCAGAGGATGCACACTGCTCAGTCAGTTCTCTCCAGGAGTGCTGGAGCAGAGGGGCAGAGGTGCGGTCCCCGGGGAACGGGCAGCCCCTGAGGCCCTCGGAGAACTGAGTCACTGCTACGCGGAGGGGAGTCCCACAGGGAGGGGCTGTGGCCCCAGCAGGGCCTTGCCTGTCCAGACCAGCCTGGCCACCACCCACGCTGAGAACGCTGCCTAAGGAAAGGCTGGGCCTGGTGTGGCCTTGCAGCCAGGGATTCGTGGGCAGATGAGACGGGCCGGCCCGCTCTGTCTTCCCGTCCCGGAACCAGCTGCAGGCACCCTCTCTGAGCTCTTGGCCCTCTACTCTCTGAGCCCTGCCTCCCCGCACACGAGGAAAAGCACTCTCCGCACACCCAGCAGCTGCGTGAAAATCCACCAGGAGAAAAGAGCTAAAATCTACGCCAACAGTGAAGCAGTCCAGAAAGAGGGCTCTTGTGAGCACCTCGCTCTCCACAGGCTGCTTTTCAAAGAAAGCTAAACAAACTCCCCCAGACTTTCCACTCTCAGGGCTATTTTTATTTTGTGATTTGCCAAGCCTCAAAATGAAGCTGGAAAAAAAGAAAAGCCCTTCTGCGGCTGCTTTTCATATGGTAGTTTATAAGACTCAGGATGAAATAGAAATCACAGTCGTGTGAGGCCTCAAGTTTGCGTTCACAGAGGGGCTGCTACTGGGCCCGTGAGGGCTGAGGTCACCGAGAGCAGCCTGGCGCTGAGGACCCTGAGCAGCGGTAAGGGGTCTCATCGGCCCCACGCTTCGCAAACACAAATAAATAAAAACTGACATTGCCCTGGACAGCAGCGTGGCGTGCCCTCTGCAGTCAGGACCAGCCCAGTGTCGCACGGCTCAATTCTCAGATGAGGTGGGCCTGGCCAGGCTCTGGGGACAGATGTCTCTGAGGCTCAATGCAGCCACAGGGGGACGCGCCCCATGGCCTGGGACCTCAGGCATGCTAAGACCGGGCCTCACCCGTGCAGTCTTCCAGATCGTGCACATTCGCAGGGGCTGTGTTCTTTGGGGATTTCTTAGGGAACAGATGCTGAAGGCATGAGCCTGTGACACCAGGTGACGTCTTCCACCGGCCACTTGGCTCATGGGGATGGATCCCATTGTTTGCTTTTTGCATACGCCCATTGTTTCAAAGTGACGAAATCTCCAGAACTTTCTGGAATTGAGTATACAACACGCCTGCTGCAGGAAGCAAAGGGAGCGCAGGAGCTTGAGAACAGGCAGGGCAGAACTTGGCTCTGCGTCCGTGGGGCCTGGGCCTCTGCTCCAGGGGTTGGGGATCTGGGGCTCCGACTCCCGTGTGCCCCAGGCTCTGCCTCTGCCCTTCTCCCCGCACAAGGCTGGCACTCCTGCGGTGGGGTGACCTGAGCGCCCCACCTCCACCCCCATGCACCTCCCACGTGGTCTCCCTGCTCATTTGGGCCCAGGTAAAGTCCGCCACCTGCCCTGGTGCTGATTTGGGTGCTGCAGCTTGACCAGTTGGACCGGGGGGGGGGGGGGGGGGGGGGGGGTGGCACCCTCCTATAGGCAGGGCACCCTGCGACTGAACCAGGGCTGGCCTTGCCAGGTCCTCAGCACTGGGATAGCTGGGACGAGGAGTGTGTCCCACGGGTGATTTGGTGGACATTGCTTCTAGGAGGAGCTTCTGACCCCACCCTAGTCTGCGTCACCAGCGCAAAGCCCAGGCTGTGCTGGGCCCAGGTCCTGGTACCAAGTAAAGAACAGGGCAAAGCCCCAGAGAGCTCAGCCCGGGCTGCGAGCTCTGGAGAAAGAAATGGAGGAGGGAGAGCAGCCTCAACAGGGCAGACACGTAGGGTGAGCTGACGTTGGTCGGGCGAGTGCTGGGCAGCACCCAAATCAGCACCGAGGCAGGTGGCGGACTTTGCCTGGGCCCAAGTGGGCAGGGAGACCCCGTGGAGGCTCCTCCCCCTCCCTCCTTCCCTCTCCCCCCCCTCCCTTGCCGTCCTCCTCCCCTCCCCTTCTTCCTGTCCCTCCTTCTGTCCTTCTTCCACTCTGTCTGCCCCAGTCTCTGTCTCTGTCTCTGGCTTCTGTCTGACAACTGTAGGAGGCTAAGGCCACAGAGGCACCAGCAATGACCCAGATTTGTGCCACCAGCTCAGGGCAGGACTCAGATGAGACCCAGACATCTGGTACCCGCTTGCCTCTCACTTGGTGCCTGTGTGCTCTGCACTGGACCAGAATACACAGAGCCCAATCACAGGCAGGCTGAACGGCAAAGTGCCCTGCACCCAAGCCAAACTCAGCCAAGCCATGCCCTCGGCAGGCTGCTCCCCATGTGAGAAGCTGCTCTGCTGGCCTGGTGGCATGGGAAGGGCACCCAGGGACAGGACAGCCCACCACTGGTGCCTTTCCTCCCACAGGCTTCAGTCCATGTGTCACATATGCCCTCTAGAAGAGCGCGTCTATCCGGCCCGGGGTTGATCCTGGCTGGGGAAGCATTAAAACCCGCTCTGGGAAGGCCCCAAAGGCCAGGGAAAACATGTAGGAGTCCATTTCTGCCCAGCAGACTGGTGAGGTGGCCGGCAGGAGTGAGGCAGGAGGCCTGTCCAGGTGGGCAGGGAGCCCGAGGAACACGGCGTGGCCATGGAGCCGAGGCCTGGCAGGCAGACAGTTGGCAAGTGACAGGTGAGGGACTGGAACCCACACACACATGGGGCCTCCTGTAGGGGACCCCCATCCCCATTGTCATAAGCTCATCAGGAGGTGGCCCGGCAGAGTCTGCAGTGGGGCATCTGGGCGTCGCCGTCTTGTCTGCCATGATCTTGTGGGGATAGCAAGAGTCTCCACAGATGGAGGACGGGCTCCCTTTTCCTGGAGAAGACACTTGTCTCGTCCTCACCTCACGGCTTGAGAGGTGCAGCCCTTAGCTGGACTCGGCCTCGGCGGCACGCAACGGACAGACTCACCATCGCTGCTGCTGCTGCTACTCCTCTCGCCATGCCAATTCACTCCTCACTCCACGACCTCCCGGGTGGCGAGCCACAGTGCTAGGGCTGAGATTATGCGAGGGCCAGAGCACAGCGTCTGCCTCACCCGGCTGCCCGGACAAGCCGCAGAGGCGGCATAGGGCGCTGTGTGGGCACCCAGGGGGCACATGTGCCCATGCAAGCAGGGCCAGCGTCAGGGCAGCTGGGACCTGGCGCTGGAGGGTGTGGCATCTTAGAAATTGCCAGCATCCGTTGCTATGGAGCCAGCCGGGTCTCTAGGAGAGACGATGGGGTGGGGCTGAGTGAGTAGAAGCAGGGAGGCGGGAACGTGCATGCGCAAGGCCTGAGGGCTGCCCTCCACAGCAGGGGCCTGTGGGAATGGCCGTCAGCACGGGGCCCTGGTCAGGCCTTGTTTGGAAAAGAAGTCCGGGCGTGGAACAGGTGCTACACACAGCAGGAACATGGTGAATGTTAGACGCGTGGGCGGATGAGTAGATGGGGGAGTGATGGGTGGGTGGGTAGAAGGGTGGGTGGGTAGGTGGACGGGTGGGTGGATGAGTGGGTGGATGGATGGGTGGGTGGATAGGTGGACGGGTGCGTGGGTGGGTGGATGGTTG
>PVJA010054932.1:0-2500 GCA_004027025.1 Myocastor coypus
TTTTTTTTTTTTTTTTTTTTTTTTTTTTTTTTTTTTTTTTTTTTTTTTTTTTTTTTTTTTGTCTTTTTGAGACAGGGTCTTGCTATGCAGTTCAGGCTGGCCTTGAGCTCACTTTTGTAGTCCAGTCTGGTCTCGAACTCACACCGATCCTCCTGCCTCAGTCTCCCGAGTGCTGGGATTATAGGTATGCACCAAGTTTTCTCAAGAATTAGTGGTAAATGAAGACGTAGAAATATTTGAGCTGATTTAAATACTATAAAGTTAATGCATATAGTGAAATATTAGCTGGTACCCCCAAAATATGTTTAAATTGTGTTTTATTGTTTCCATTACATTAGATTTACTTTATTTTTAATCTGTTATTTAGTTATTTATTTACTTAATTGGTACAGCGTCTCACTACTCAGTTCAGACTCATAGTGATCCTCCTCTCTCGGTCTTCCTAGTGCTGAGATTACAGGAGTGTGCCATCAACCCGGTTTCAGGCTGGCACAGCATGCAGCATCAGGGATGTAACCTGGCTCCTTGTGCTTGTCAGGCAGGCACTTAGACTATCAAGTATCTCCCAAGCCAATTTATATTTTTATTATATATATATATATATATATATATATATATATATATATATATTTAACAGAAAGGTCTGCAGGGTGTTCAGGGTCTCACTATTAGATTGGACTAGTAGTGATCCTCCTGTTTACAGTCTCCCAAGAGCTGAGATTATAGGAGCACATCACCATGCTCAGTCTCAATTTTTGTCTCAGAGCATCCTTAGGGCAGAACTAGCATGGCAGGCCTGGAGATCAAACCACTGGCCCCTGCACCTGCTTTCAGGTGTTTCAACCCACTGAGCTATTTGCCTAGTGCTCCTGACCCAATTTAGACTTTTCATTTCTTTTTTTTTTTTTTTTTTTCAGACAGGGTTTCAAAGTCAGGACCTTGCACTTGCCAGGCAGGCTCTTGTGCCATGGAGCTATGTCCACATCCCTTTAAGGGATTTTTTTTTCCTCAGAGTTCTTTTCATAATGGATTTTATTATCATGATTAAAACAAAGATAATTTTTGAGAGTTGTATAGTTAGTACACAACATTAACGACATACATGTCCAACTGCTTTTTGATAATGGCTTCCACCTCACGTGTCTCCAAAATATAAAAATCTAAGAAAGAGCTACATGAATGATCAAAATTATGCTAAACACAGTTGGAAAGGAAGGAGTAATTACAGTCACACTAACAGCTATTTACACACAACTTACATTTTATAAGGTATTATACATAATCTACTATAATTTAAAGAATGTTAATGGACTGCATACAAGTATTATATCTTTTTACATGAGAAACTTGAAGTAACAGAGTCTTAAGTATTGCCGCTACCCAGGAATCAATTGCCTATTCAAATAACATAGGACCACATCTAAATAAGGGTTGGGATTATTATACTAGAAGAGAACAGTCGTATTTAATTTTACTGAAACAAAATGCAGTCAATTTTTAAAAGGTAGGATAAACTGATGGAAAAGCACAAGAGACAAGACATTCAGGAAGTCATTTGTGATTCAGAGTGGGTGATATTTTGCACCTATCATCACTTATATTTACAGTCTCACTCTTCATAAAGACTGAAAAATAAAGGCACCCTCTACTTCAGTGATTACGTTTTTACAACTTAGTTTCCAGATTTTTGAGAAACACATCCTTTTGTTGTAGTCATAGCAAAAACTGCAGTAAGGTTAAGTATAAAGGAATCCAATTTTTGTTCTGTAAGCTGATATTCTTAACCCTTCAGAAGAAAAGCTTAGTGATACTATTACTCTACCACATAGGTACTTGAGCTTAACATCACTGTTTTTCTGAGTATAAAACATCTTAGACCTAACTTGGAATTGGTATTATCTATCAATCATTGATATACTAGTAACTGTACATGGTTTCAATGTAAACCCTGAGGTAATTTGACTGACCTTGGGAGATAAAAAGAAACTACATATTTTGTTGTACAGGTCTTACTTTAACTTGCCCTTAACCACCCAGCAGACAAATATAATCATGAGGCATGAAACATAAAGCTAAATTAGTATACTGGGCTGTAAAAGGCTTAAATCAACAGCTTCCATCATTGCCAGTTTTGCTAATAACTCACTGTGATTATGGAAGATTGAATTATGTACATAACTACTTTCTCTTAGTTCAATGAGAAGGAATTTTTTGTCCAAATAATGATTATAAAAATTATCACGTGTATACCCTGTGCTCTGTATAATTACTAGTAGAATAACAATATACGTAGTAACAAATACTGGAAATGTACTACTAATGTTTTTTCAAACTGTCATATTATTATCTCTTATTAAATACAGTAAAAAGTATAAAGGAACCAATAAAAACTGTACAAATCATAAGTTTTTTAAGGTAAGTGCCTTAAGAAAAGGTATATTGAGGGTCTAAAAACAAAGACTGTTTAGAGTAAGTTCGATCTTAGTGGAATATTTAAGGG
>PVJA010054932.1:7500-11374 GCA_004027025.1 Myocastor coypus
GACCTCTGAAAAAGCACAGTAATTTTACATGAGATTCAGTGTAAAATTCAACTTTATGAATTTACCCATTTATAAGTGAACCCTACTTTTACAAATGCATCCATCTTGCCACTTTGTGATGCTCAAAATCTTCAAGTCCAATTTCAAGATGCATGTGAAAAAGTTTATGTAACCATCCATGTGGAATCAAGGACAAAAGAATGTGAAAAGGCCACCTGCGTGCTTGAGAGCAACAGGAGCCAGTCTAGGATCAAATGACCACACCTCCCTGATAGGTCCATCCAAGATCCTGTTTGCTGGAAACTACTTACTATGCTACGTGGTCTCATTTTAAATAATATTCAAAGAAGTGAAATAATATTTGCAGCCCATGTTCAAAATTAGAAAATTGAAGATTTTAATTATAGTGCCACAAATCAAAGATGACTAGCGAAATTGCACTTTAAGCCCTGATATTTTGTTTTCAATCACATTTAATTATTCTATTGTATCTTAAAATGTATTAGTGTTTCTCATATAGAATTGTGCTTAAGGTTAAGAAAAACTGTCTAATAATGTATATATTCATGATATATGAACACAAATACACATATCTAAGTGATTTTTTAAAATATTTATTTATTTATTTATTTATTTATTTATTTGTTGTGTACAGAGTCTCACTAACAGCTCAGACTCATAGTGATACTTCTCCATCAGCTTCCCCTGCCCTGGCATTACAAGTGTGCAACATTGCACCCAGTGTCTGTGTGCAGCTTTGTGCTCAGAGCCAGCACCACATGAGGTATTAGGGACCAAACCCTTGCACTTGCCTGGCAGGTGTTCAGACCACTGAGATCTCTCCCTAGCCCCTCAAAGTGATTTTTTTTATCATTTATCATTCTAAATCACAGAAGACCAAGTCAAATGAAACAATTTGATGTTTAAAATAATTGTTTGAGCTTATGAGAGCAAAATATCAAATACATATTTCATTTATTTTAATTATTTCTCAATATAGTAACACAGAATACTGGTATTGAAACAATCAAGCTTAGTTATATCATTTCATAATTACATTTGTTCCTGAATACATAAATACAAGAGTCACTTTATATTTGACATATGCTTATAGCCGTGGATTGCATTAAAAATACTAAAAATGGTTTTACAGTTTGGAAACTATTAAGAGCAACATTACTTTTCTTATTGCTGAGAAAAATACCAAGCACACCAAAAGGAGGACAATTTTGCAGTAGTTCACAATTTGTTGAGGTGTCAGTCCATAGGTGGATGGTTCTGAGGGAGGCACAGAGGTGTCCCAGAGGAATGGCAGGCGGAAGGCAACAAAGAGTGCAGAAGAGACCCTTGGCCACAGGGAACAGATTAATTCTGTTTCTTTACAGTGTATTCAGTGCTATGCTTAGGGCAGAAAGCACTTAAACCAAGGGTGGAGGAACCTTAATCCTACCAAGAATTGTGTCGCACCAATACATGTAATGATTTGTTAATCACATAGCCTTAATCCCAGCACTTCATACTGCAGATACTGTCACTCCTGAGCTCCATCTATGATGTACTCCCCAGTCTGAGAAGTCTCACCTGAGCCTTCAGAGTAATATCTAGACCCAAGCCCTAAGTGATGTTTATCTCAAATATGAAAGACATCCTTTCTTTCCAAACTTATCTCAAATGTCAGGGGAGAAATAAAACATTAAGTTAAATATAGTGAGCTCTAAAACTTTTTTTTTTTTCTTGTTTCAGAACCTTTGCTTATTCACTCATTTTTATGGCCGGCTCAGCCCACCCCGAGGGCAGGGCTGGCTCAGCTTGTGGTGCTGGGGATCGAACCACAGTCCCTGAAGCCACTCAGGCTTTCCCAAGAACGTGCTTTAGACCACTGAGCCATCCCGCCGGGCCCCTCTAAAACTTTTCTGAGAGCTAAAAATCATTTTATATTTTCTGTAGTCTCTAAGATTATGATCTGTCAAAAAGTAATAGTAAATTATTTTCCATCTGGAATATATATTTCATAATACAGTATTGCACATGAAGAATTTTTTGATATGTACATACCATGTTATTATGAGAACGTTAATTGTATTCTATACTTACCATTTAATCAGAATGGTAAGTGGCTGGTTCTTTCATAAAAAAAGAAATTCATTTACAAAGTGGTCAAAACAGCCCTTTTTAGGGCTAAAACTAACCTTTTTTAGCATATAGGGTTAGTCTAAACATTTTAAACGTTTACTGCTACTTTCATAAAACTGATGGAAATTAGTAGCACAATCATCTCAGCAATCCTGTATATATACATATATGAATTTTTTAAATCTACAATCTGAGCAACTACATTAAGGGCAATAATGAGCTATATAATGATCATGTTTAATACCTTTCATCTTGTTCTATTAAATGTGTAATATTTCTAATGTTATCAACTATTATTATACTCTTTGAAATAAAACATAATGAATAAAAAGAACAAGAAAAATTAATATTTATTGAAAGGAAGAGTTAATTATTGTTTGATCAATTTTTTTAAAATCCATTATGCTACACCTTTATTATTCCTTTGTTCAGAGTGTCAGATGGCTATGGGTCAAAACAAATGGAAAATTTTAGAAAGAGTGATTAAAAAGACATGTAGAAGTTTACATTTCACTGTAAGGGGCTATGTGTCAAGGTCTCAACTGGGCATATTCTCGTTGTAATGGGATGGCTTGGTTCAAGGTGACTAACCTGTCCCTTTCGAGCCCCAAGGAATAGTTATGGGTATATTCTCCTATAAACCCAGAACAATGCCAACAAGGACTTTTGGTATGTATTTCCACCACCACCAGCAAGTACTCCCACCAAATGAAAAGTTTCCACTGGTGCTATCTCTTCAATGTGCTCTGAGGGTCCATCCCCTTAATATCCTTGGAACTTGTTAGATTAGTTCCTAACATAGAGATAAGAGATGTAGAGATGATAACCTATACTCGAACTGAAAACATGAAAACCATTTGTTAGCATTTTAATGAGACCCTGTCCAGTGGCTTCACACTACCAGGACACAGGCCCCCTCAACACTTTTAATCTTCTCCTCAGCTCTTCTATTGAAGAATCTGGACTTGACGATCACAGGCTGCTTTGGGAGCTTTCTCTTCCCAAGAACCTTGTGATAGCCAGATTACACCACATCGGTGACAGGAGCTGATCCAGTCTTCTTTGCATCATTTACCTGTGTCTGCTCACAGACCGATGTTCATAGTTTATCAAGCTTGACAATTGGACAGAAGTTCTGATTTCTCCTTAAATGATAATGTCTCATACCAGCCTTCCCAAAGTAAATTGGGTAATATTTGTTGAAATTGATCCTGTGGTGATGCATGCCCCAGCATTACTGCGACGTCCACGTACTTCTGGAGCTTACCCATGCAGCCATGGCTGTGGCTTACTTGATCCTGAAGCTTCCAGATCTTCCTTAGTCTGGAGAGTAGGTCTTGGTGGACAAGACAAAAAGCTGTTTAATCAGTCTTACATACCTATATCTGGTAATCTGAACAACAAATTTGATGATAACATCACAACGATTATTAATTTTCTATTCTTGTTTTGAAATTCTTTACCATTTTATTGTTGTATGGTGCTTTGATTCTGCCTTTGTTTTATTTTCTTTTGATTTTGAATTTATTTTTCCTCTTTAAAATAAAAAGAGCTCTTTTTCTACATTATTCTTTTTTTTTTTTTTTTTTTTTTTTTTTTTTTTTTTTTTTTTTTTTTTTTTTTTTTTTTTTTTTTTTTTTTTTTTTTTTTTTTTTTTTTTTTTTTTTTTTTTTTTTTTTTTTTTTTTTTTTTTTTTTTTTTTTTTTTTTTTTTTTTTTTTTTTTTTTTTTTTTTTTTTTTT
>PVJA010054933.1:0-11349 GCA_004027025.1 Myocastor coypus
AAAAAAAAAAAAAAAAAACTTTAGCCAACTGCCCCTCAGACAAAGGACTTATATCTTGAACATATAAAGAATTAGAAAGAAGCTGGGCATGGTGGCGCACGCTTGTAATCCCAGTACTTGGGAGGCTGAGGCAGGAGGATCAGTGCAAGTTCGAGACCAGCCTGGGCTACCAAAGTGAGCTGAAGGCCAACCTGAACTGCAGAGCCAGACCCTGTCTCAAAAAAAAAAAAAAAGAATTAGAAAGAAGAAAATGAGGCCTCCAAAATTCAAAGACTTGAGGCTGGCAAGATAGCTCAGTGGTCTAAAAGCACCTGCTCACACAACTGCAGGGACCGTGGTTCGATCTCTGGTACCACATGCTGCACCAACCCCACCCCTAAGGCAGGCTCAGCCGACCATAACATAAACAAATAAAGTTTAAAAACATTTTTTAAAAATCTAAAGATTCAGGGCTGGGGAGATAGCTCAATAGAATAAGCACTTGCCTGGCAAATGCAGGGTCCTGAATTCAACCCCAGGACCAGGAAAAAAAAAAAATCGAAGATCCAATTAAATGGGCATCTGAGATGAATGCACACTTGTCAGATGAAAAAATATAAATGGCAAGTAAACATATGAAAAGATGTTGAACATCATTGTCATTCAAGAAATGCAAATTAAAACAACACCTGAGATTCCATCTCACCACAGAAAGAATGGCTAACATCAAGAAATCAACCAGAGGGGCTGGGAAGATAGCTCAGTGGAGTAAGTGCCTGCCTGGCAAGTGTAGGATCCTGAGTTCAATCCCTGGTACAAAAAAAAAAAGGTTGGGGGTAGGAAGGAAAGAAGAAAGAAAAGAAAAAGAAAAAATCAACCAGTAACAAATGCTGGAAAGAATGTGAAATAAAAGAAACCCTTCTCCATTGCTGGTGGAAATATACACTAGTACAACCACTATGGAAATCAGTGTGGAGATTTCTCAAAAAGCTCAGATTGGAAGCCAGGCATGGTGGTGCACACTTGTAATCCCAGTACTTGGGAAGCTGAGGCAGGAGGATCAGTGAGAGTTCGAGACCAGCCTGGGCTACAAAAGTGAGCTCAAGGCCAAACTGAACTGCATAGCGAGACCCTGTCTCAAAAAGAAAAAAAAAAAAAAGCTAGGATTGGAGGTCCCATTCAACACAGCTCCTTCTCTCCTGGGTATTTTTCCAGGAGAATTGAAAACATCATACCACAGTGATACACATACCCTGATGTTTTTAGCAGTATAATTTGTTATAGTTAAATCTTAGAAACAACCTATATGCCCATCAACTGAGGAATGGATAAAAAAGATGTGATAATATTATCCAGTGCACATTATTCAACTATAAAAAAAAAAGATGAGACTTTTACAGGTAAATGGATGCAACTAGAAACCACAATCTTAAATGAAAAGAATCAGACCTACATTTGCAAACATCATATTGTCTTGCTAGTGTAAGAACCAGAACAAGTAAATAAAATCTATAAGGTACAACAGATAGCATGAAAGGGAAAGAATCTGTTCAGAGAGAAGGAACAACTGAATGAGAAAAAGGACAAAAGAAAGAAGGGGAAAAGATATTGTACTACTGATTTCTGCTGGTCTTTTGAGAGGAGCAGTTCATGCTTAAATTTCTTTTCTCTTTTTTAGTTTCTTACAATTTTTTAGTCAGTTTTGCATGCTTATATCTGATAAGCTAAACAACTAATCTGAAGATAACACTATGCAATACAACAATCACTGTTGAATTCCTGTTATTTTGTTTAGTGAAATTCTGTATCTTTTCTAATGGTTTGGGTTTTTTTTTTTTTTTTTACTATTTTTCATTCTCAAAAAAAAAAAAAAAAAAAAGTAGCCACCCGTCTGCTGTCATTCTGGCTGGTGTGCCCTCTCTCCAATGCACTGAAGTGACACATGTTGTATGTGAAGGTTCAGAATCCCCCAAGTTTCATATGTCAGAAGTGTAAGCATCAATGCCACAATGCTGAAAGGTGAGGTCCTTATGTGGTGATTGCTATGCTCACCTCAGCCGGGAGCTATGCAGTGCTCTATGCTGAGTCACACTTCCAGCCTGGCATTCTCTTACAGCAACACAAATCAGAGATGAAAAAAATGTAATTTAAGATCAGGAGCCAAATTTTACTAATAACTACCAAGGCAGTGTGGAAATACTGAAGAAAAATATTTTGTACCATATATTATCAAGGCAAATGGGTTGATACAGGTAGCCTTAGCCACCCCAACCTCCAAATCCACCTAATTCTTTGATCTCAACCACTATAGCATAGCTGAAATGTCACTTTAGGAAAGATGTCCCTGCCCCATGATCCCTCACCATCTACATTGTGAAATTATCCCTCATAAACTCATACTTTGTAGCATTTATCACAATAGTAATTACCCACTTTGGGGAGCCACTTGTTCAATGTCCCACTACTTGGTATAAGATTGTATTGGTTACTCTTCTCATTGCTGAGACAAAATACCCAACAGCCAAAGTTCAAAGGAAGAAAAGCTTCTTTCTGCTCAGTCAGTAGTCAGCTGGCCTCAAGGTAAGACAGCCTTACAGGGAGACAGTCCACAGCATGGCAAGCACTTTGAAGACAGCAAGCAACAAGCAGCAGGCCTCCCTTGCCCTTTTCTCCTATGTAGGATTCTGGCTTTTTTAGGTGGTGTCACCCACAAGCAGGTGGGCTTTCCCATGAATCCTGGTATTTTAATCCTGGATCAGTAATGGCAAACTTCTTAGAAACAAGTGCTCAAAACACGAAGTGCCAACACAGCAATTAAAGCTGAATACTATCTTAGTTTAGAAAAACACAACTTACATATTGATATCTTTTGTCTTAAAAGAAAAAAACAGCAAATGTGCCATAAGTTCACCACCACTGCCCTAGAGCCAGTGAGCTCCAAAAATCCCCATCTATGAGTGCATAAGGCTTTAAAGAGTCAGTACATATAAGCCGTAACAAATAGAAACTCCATAAAGACAACATATGAGTGTTTCTGTCTTATTCCTATGACATCTAGTCCCAGATGTAGCAAAATTATGCATATTTAATAATAAATACTCAGGAGCCGGGCGTGATGGCTCATGCCCGTAATCCCAGCACTTGGGAGGCTGAGGCAGGAGGATCATTGTGAGTTCGAGACTAGCCTGGGCTACAAAAGTGAGCTCAAAGCCATCCTGAACTGCACAGTGAGACCCTGTCTCAAAAAGCCAAAAAAAAAAAAAAAAAAAAAAAAAAAAAAAAAAAAAAAAAAAAAAAAAAAAAAAAAAAAAAAAAAAAAAAAAAAAAAAAAAAAAAAAAAAAAAATATATATATATATATATATATATATATATATATATATATATATACATACATACACACATACATATTCAGGGTGCCAGGCGTGGTGGTGCACGCCTGTAATCCCAGCACTTGGGAGGCTGAGGCAGGAGGACTAGTGTGAGTTCAAGACCAGCCTGGGCTACAAAAGCGAGCTCAAGGGGCCAACCTGAACTGCATAGCGAGACCCTGTCTCAAAAAAGACAAAAGAAAAAAAAATATTCTGGGTTTTTAAAAATGCACATTAAATTTCTTTCTTTCTTTCTTTTTTCCACATTAAATTCTTAACCAAGGGATGGAAAAAACAAATGATGAAAGTTTTGTTAGATAGGTCTTGCTTTAACTTGCCCTCGATCACCCAGCAGAAAAGCTTAATTATGAGGCATAAAAGGCAGACCTAGATTAGTATGGTGAGCTGTAAGAGACTTAAATCAACAGCCTCCAACATTGCCAGTTTCACCGGTAACCCACTGCAATTATGGGACACTGGACTATGTATACAACTACTTCCTCTTAGTTCAAAGAGAAGAAAATTTTTTCCGTTTTTTTTTTTTTTTGTTTACCAATATCAATTAGAAAATTTATCACGTTTACATCCTGCGCTCTGTGTAACTATTATGAGGACAACAATATGCAATGTGTCAATTATGGCGAATGTACTACTAACATGTTTTGAAACTCTCATATTGTTATCTCTTATTAAAAGTAATAAAAACAAATAAATACATTCCTAACCAAGGGAAACTCCTTAAGTAACAGATAGGTATAACCAGAGATTAAAATAAGTAAATAAGGCTGTTGTATGATCAGATTGATCTAAGATAGTAATTCTGGAACTGAAAACCAACACTATTCCTAATCTCCCACCACAAGAGGAGAAAACAGAATCTAATCAGAAGATTGCTAACCCAGAACACCATATTAAACATCCTCATCAGAACAGATGGGTGCTCTGGTTTTTAAAAATGATAAAAGCTTGGCAAGCAAACCTTCAATTCATCTCTAGGTTTGATACTGTTGGAGACCTTTGGGCTCTATACAACCATATCCAGTTGTCCAGTAATTTAATGCCTGGATGTGGCTACTCACTTTTTAAGGATGGTATTGAACCCATGTGGGAAGGTGTAAAAACAAATGGGGAGAATGATGGCTAATCACACTGAACAAACAGCAGAGGCAAAGTGACCTAGGTCGCTTTTGGCTAGAAACACTGTTGTGCCTCGTTGAAGAATCATTTGATGACTACAGTGACATGTGTGGAATTGTTTCTAACATTAGAGCTAAAGGTGATAAGATAGCAATATGGGCTACTGAATATGAAAACAGAGAGGCTATTTAACATATAAGGAGAGTGTACAAGGAAATGTTAGGACTTCCTCCAAAGATAGTGATTGGTTATCCGTCCCATGCTGACAAGCTAAGAGCAGCTCCACCACCAAAACTAGATTTGCTGTTTAAGAAGCCACCTTCTGAGTATTCTCATGAAAGCTACATCAAGCAATTGAGATTTGGGGGCTGAGCTGAAGCCTATTCAAAAGCAGAGTGGACTTAAACTTCATTTCATCTAAATGCCACAACAATATATGAGCAGTCTCATTCACCTTTGTCTTGTACTTCTCCTATGTCTGTTCTTTCATTTGCTACAATACACTATTCCAATCAAAGTGTTATAGTATGTATCATCTCCAGAAGCCATAAATGTGTTCCTGGTTCACTCTGTAATCATTTAGAAGAATTAGGGCTGCTCAAATAGCTCAGTGGATTAAAGCACCTGCAAGAAGGTACAGGGGCTGGCAATTGAGACTGGGCCCTGTGGTACACTTGCCTGTAATTCCAGCTCTTGAGAGGCTATAAACAGGTAGATTACTGAGTCAGATCTAGTAGTGAGACCCTGAACACCCAGTAGACCCTTCCCTAAAATACAAAGTGAAAAGACCAACATGAATATAGAAACATAAAAGAAAAAAAAAAAAAAAAAGCAAAGTTACTGATGGCAAATCAGTTACAACTAATTCTGCTGAAAAAAAAAAAAAAAAAAACTATCAGATTGGGCTTCAGTGGAGTTTATAAAATTTCTCTAATTAATGTGATTTTTGTAACATTTGAGACAACCTCAAAAATGTAATACACATCTCTAAAATTTCAGTTTCATTAAAAACAAATTAAATAAAATTGCATCTCACATAAATATGGCTTTTTCAAATCAGCCTTACAGTATGAATATTCTCAACAAAGGTCAACATACCATTGTGTCTTTTTGAGACAGGGTCTTGTTATGTAGTCCAGGCTGGCCTTGAGCTCACAGCTGTAGCCCAGGCTGGTCTTGAACTCACACTGATCCTCCTGCCTCTGCCCCCCAAGTGCCAGGATTATAGGTGTGCGCCACCATGCCTACCACCTTTGTTTCTTATTGGGACATAGTACTACCAAATGATAATCCTAAAGAATTGGGAGAGCCCAGGGACTTAGCTTAGCAGCATAGCAACTGCCCATCAAATGTGAGATACTGAATTTGATTTCCATTACACACACACACACACACACACACACACACACACACACACACACACACAAAGAACAGGAGGAAAAAACCTACAATTAGAATTTCATAAGGCTACAGTACATAAGGTCAATTATACAATTATACAATGAGTATATTAATAGGAAAAGTAGCTATGAATATTTGGACAGCAAAAATGGTCTTAATTCTTTATTTGTTACAAGGTTTTACTATGCAGCTAGGACTCATAATGATTCTCTAATGTTAGCCTCCCTACCACTAGAATTATAGATATGCACCACTATGTTTGGTTTCACTGACCCTCATGGCATACCCACATGGCATGTGGGTACCAGTATTGAACCCAAGTCCTTCACTTGTCAGGCAGGCACTTAGCCCACCAGGCTACCTCCCCAGCCTGACACTAAATTTTTCTAAATATCATAGTTGGACACTAACATCAACAGATCCAAAACATTTAGGAATACGTTAAACAAACTATGTGTCAGATTTGTACACTAAGAACTACTTAATATTCTTGATCTAAAAGTTAAAGAATCCATAACCACAGAAATATACCATGTTCATAGACCAAAATACTTACTACTACTATAAAGATATCAAAAATTCTTTAAGTTGATTTATGAGTTCAACATAATTCAAATTAAAATATCAGCACGTTAGCCAGGCATGGTAGTGCATACCTATAATCCCAGCACTTGGAAGGCTGAGCCAGGAGGATCAATAGGAGTTCAAGACCAGCCTTCACGGGGCCCAGCAGGATGGCTCAGTGGTCTAAAGCGCCTGCTTGGGAAAGCTTGGGCGGCTTCAGGGACCACGGTTCAATCCCCGGCACCACATGCTGCACCAGCCCTGTCCTTGGGGTGGGCTGAGCCGGCCATAAAAATGAGTGAATAAACAAACAAAGGTTCTGAAACAAGAAAAAAAAAAAAAAAAAAGACCAGCCTGTGCTATAAAAGTAAGCTCAAGGCCAGCCTGAACTGCATAGCAAGACCCTGCCTCCCTGCCTTCAAAAAAAAAAACTACTTTTGGGGTGGTGAGATGGTTGAGTGGTCTAAAGTACTTGTTTAGGAAAGCTTAAGCAACCACAGGCACCTGGGTTCAATCCCCAGCACCACATGCTGTGCCAGCCTCACCCTCAGGGCAGACTGAGCCGGCCATAAAAAAAAAAAAAAAAAAAAAAAAAAGTATCAGCAGGTTGTCTTTTAAGAAACTGACACTGATATCTGACCCAGCAACCAGGAACACTGCCCTGGGCCTGCTGGAAATGCATTTAACCCAGCAACAAAGCCAGGTATGTCAGAGGAGCTTCATCCATCAGACAGGCCCAGTGTGCAAAACTGCCACAGAACTCCTTGCAGAGGGGTTAGAGACAACACCCACCTAGCTGATCCAGGAGCAAAGCATCTTGCAAGAGTGGCACAGCAGGGTCACCTCCAAAGGCTACAGCAGGAAGAAGTGGAGCACAGCAGCCAGTCCCAAGCCACACCTACCTGGATGAGTTTAAAATTGGTAGATCCAGATCTCATGCTAAGGTAAAAACTCTACCAAAGCTCTACACCAAAAGTCAGAAAGCAGGGCTATACAAAATAACAGAGAAGGAGCAAAATGCACTCTCAGGCCCCAGGCCCACTCAGAACAAATATAGGAGACAATAGCATAGAAGACTTTGAAAATCACACACCTGAAATCTCTGAAATAATATCATCTGAAGTAAAGAAACAACTGCAGAAAGGTATAGAGGAAATCAGATCATAAAGAATTTCTGAAATAAAAATCAGTGTAAAGAATACACTGATAAAAAATAGAGCAGAATAGAAAAATGATGGAGACCTTGGATAAGCAATATAGGAAAGTAACAGAATGCATGAAGCAGATTCAAAGTGCTATACAGGAACTTAAAACCTCAAGCACAAGCTGGCAAAACCATTTCAATGAAAGTGAGAATAGACTTTCAAACCTTAAAGACACCATTGCAGCTTCTGAAGAGGTAAGGAAAGATCAAAGATCTCTCTTCTTTTTTTTTTTTGGTCTTTTTGACACAGGGTCTTGCTATGCAGTTCAGGCTGGCCTTGAGCTCACTTTTGTAGCCCAGGCTGGTCTCGAACTCGCATTGATCCTCCTGCCTCAGCCTCCCGAGTGCTGGGATTACAGGCATGCGCCACCACACCCGGCAAGATCTCTTAATAATGAGGATGCAAGAAAAAAATAATTCAATATCTACAAGATGATGCAAAGATGAACAACATACGACTAATAGGCATCAATGAGAAAGAAGGAGTCTGTACAAATGATATAAAAAGAATATGGGCAGAAGTAATAGCAGAAAACTTCCTAAATATGGGGAAACAATGTGACATTCAGGTAACCAAATCATATAAATTCCAAATAACAACAACCAATTAAAACCACACCCAGACATATAGTAATCAAGATCCCAGAAATTCAGTACAGCAACAGTATACTAAAAGACACTAGAGAAAAGAAAGATTACATGCAAAGGAAAACCCATCAGAATAATAGCAGATTTCTCTTTACAAACTAGCAAGTCAAGAAGAGCATGGAAGCCAGGCATACTGGCACACGCCTGTAATCCCAGCACTTGGGAGACTGAGGCAGGAGGAGGATCAGTGCGAGTTTGAGACCAGCCTGGGCTACAAAAACGAGCTCAAGGACAGCCTGAGCTGCATGGCGAAACCCTGTCTCAAAAAGACAAAAAAAAAAAAAAAAAAAAAAAGCATGGAGCAAAGTACTACACGTCTTGAAAGTAAACAAATTCCAGCCCAGTCTGTTATACCCTGCAAGACTCTCTTTCAAGTTCAATGGAAAAGTGAAATACTTCTAAGACAAAGAACAACTAAAGAATTTCACTGGGGTCAGAGTGATCGCTCCCTGGCACAAGTGCCACAGTTGTGAGTTAAAACCCCGGTCCCATCAAAAAAAAAGAATTTCAAGATGACAAAGCCAGCCCTACAGTTTATGAAAAGATATTCTAGAGAGGGACCAAAATGACCACAACTCTATGAAGGAGAATGCTAAGAACCCACCAAATAGGACAAATAACTAAACACAGGAGAAAAACAGGTGTACAACAGCCGTCTTTTAACTATTCTTTTGTACACAGCAGCAGAATATGTCCATTAGCATAATGTACAAATGGACTTCTCCTGCACCCTATGGGTCATGATTCTGCCTAGGTCTACAGGGTGGATATCAGGGAAATAGCAGTATCTCAGTCCCATAAGTGACACCTGGCCACCAGTAAGTGTCATGGACACTGTCCATGTACACGACATACTAGCACTTTGTGTGATACAATATCCTATTCCCAAACTATTAGAAGTTCTGCTCATATACTTCCCATTCCAGTATTTATGTTATGCTTTATTCTTAGTAATTCTTTACCATGGAAACTTCTTCTTAGTTTATATCTTCGTATATATTAACCTATTAAAATACTATGTTAGTACTCTGAATTGATTATAGATTCATACATATGATACACAACATTCTGGCCTGTAAGTTGGACTCACAATTTGATTTGAATTTTGGAATATTGTTTTGAAATATTTATTTATTTATTTATTTATTTATTTATTTTGGTCTTTTTGTCTGAGACAAGGTCTCGCTATGCAGTTCAGGCTGGCCTTAAGCTCACTTTTGTAGCCCAGGCTGGTCTCAAACTCACATTGATCCTCCTGCCTCAGCCTCCCAAGTGCTGGGATTATAGGCTTGCACCGCCACACTCGGCTGAAAAATTTAATTTAATTTTTTAGCTGATTAATATTTAATTTTCTGAATATTGTTTAATTATACTTTTTGTTCTATGACTCATACTGTATCTTTGACTTATGATCTACTTATAAGACATGGTATCATATTTTCTCTTACTATTAGAAACTTTAAAAAGAAAAATATATATATGTATATATATACACAAGAGAGTTAGGATATATGGCTACTTTGTCTTAGTTCATCTAGAATAAAAGTTTGTACTAATATAATTTAGACAAGATATTAGGTCTGCATCTTATCCTCTGAATAACTACTATGAAGATAATAATATGCATTGTATTAATCATTGTAACCATCCTACTAACTTGTTTTGAAAATTTCACTGCTTTATCTTTTTTCTCATTAAAATGAATAAAATTAGAAAGGAAGGAAGGAAGGAAGGAAGGAAGGAAGGAAGGAAAAGAAACTGACAACTGGTACTGTAATCTGTACAGAAGTAGGATATACATAGAATGGCCAAAACCACTGCCTGGTTTCAAGAGTTATAATAAAGTTGAAGAAATCAATATGGGATATTGGCATACATATCTATACATTACTGGAACAGAATAAAGTCTAGAAAGAGGACTGCACATTAATGTTCATTTAAGAAACTTTTTTTTAAAAAGTATATATATATATATATATATATATATATATATATGAATGTATTAGGATAGATATACAGCTACTTTGTCTTAGTTCATTGAGAATAAAAATTTGTACTAATATTGTTTAGACAAGATATCAGGTCTGCATTTGTCCTCTGAATAGCTAGTATGAAGACAACAATATGCATGGTATTAATTATTGTAACCATCTTAGTAACTTGTTTTGAAACTGTTTCATTCTATTTTACCCTTTTTTCTCATTAAAATGAATTTTCAAAAAATTTTAAGTCATCTTTTGAATACATGGTGCTGAAACAATTGGGCACTTATATGCAAAAAACTTGATCCTCTAATCTATATATAAAAAATAAACTGAATCATAGATCTAAGTATAAAGCTATAAAACTTCTTTAAAAAGAATTATTTTATTTTATTTTATTTTATTTTTCTTGTTTCAGAACCTTTGTTTGTTTATTCACTCATTTTTATGGCCGGCTCAGCCCGCCCCGAGGGCAGGGCTGGTGCAGCATGTGGTGCCAGGGATCAAATTGCTGTCCCTGAAGCCGCCCAAGCTTCCCCAAGCAGGCGCTTTAGACCACTGAGCCATCCCGCTGGGACCCCCCCCTTTTTTTTTTTAAAGAATTTTATTTATTTATTTATTTTTTTCTTGTTTCAAAACCTTTGTTTATTCTATAAAACTTGTAAAATAGAATATACAGAAAAATTGTTCTGACCTTTGAACACCTAAAGCTTTCTTAGATGGAACAAAACAAACATGAATAACTATAAAAAAAGATAAAACAATTCACTGGCATTCATTTTTTTAAAGTAATATTGTTACTTTAGAAGAGATAAGAGCAAAAAAGAAAAGGAAAAAAAGGAGAGATAAGGGGTATTAGGTGGAGCTCCAGGGTAAAGCATCTGCCTAAGACACACAGGACTGTCCACCCAGTATCTAGTGAGGAGAGACAAAGACCAAGATGGCTTATTTTTTAAAAAGTGAAAAGCTTAAAAACAACAACCTGGGAGAAACTACTCTCAACATATGTATCAGACAAAAGATTTATACCCAGAATTTTTTTTTTTTTTTTTTTTTTTTTTTTT
>PVJA010054934.1:0-11383 GCA_004027025.1 Myocastor coypus
GATGTCATTGGAGTTTTAAAATAAATACATTTAAAAATTAATTAAATAAATACATTAGGACCAGCAAGATAGCTCGGCAGACTAAGCACCTGCCTAGGCAAGCAGAGACTGGGGTTCAATCCCCAGCACCACACGCCACACTGGCCACACCTCCTGGCATGCTGAGCTGGCCAAGACCAGGCGTGGTAGTGCACACCTACCATCCCAGCACTGGGGAGGCTGAAGCAGGAAGATCGCTGTGAGTCGAACTGCATGGGAAGACTGTTCAAAATACATAAATTAAAAGATAAATAAATGAAACATTCATCACATATACAATATGTACATATGCGAGATTTTTAATTTTTTAATCTTTTGTTTACTCTTTGTAGTTGGTACCGCTCTCGTTATGCAGCTGAGACTCCTAGTGATCCTCCTGTCTTAGGCTCCCCAGGCTTGGGATTATGCAGGTGCACCCCCGGGTTGGCCAACTAGCTCTGCAGATTAAAGCACCTGCAAGCAGGTGCAGGGCCTGGGGTTCACTCCCTGGGCCCGCAGTGCTGGCCCTGCCCCTGGGGCGTGCTGAGATGGCAATTGAGACTGGGTGTGGTGGCATGCACCTTATAATCCCAGCTCTTGGGAGGCTGTAAACAGGTGGAACACTACGAGTCCCATCTCGTAGGGAGTTCTGAACACCCTGTAAACCCTTCCCTAAAAATAAATATACATTAAAAAAATAGAGGTGCACCACCACACTGGGTCTCAGTAGCCCACTCAACGTGCCCAGGATGGAGCCAGTGTGCCATGTGGTGCTGGGGATTGAACCCCGGTCCCTGTGCTTGTCTAAGCAGGCAGGTGAGCTAAATAAACATTTCCCTCTTTAACTGTGGGTGTTGGGCATTTTGTCTCAGCAATGAACTAAAGCACACGCCCCGAGGGTGTTTCAGAAATCGGCAAGATCCAAGCATTGAAGGATCAAGGAGAAAAGCTGACTTTCACTTGAGAACATCCCTGGGTCCCTTGCGAGGCGCTCATTTGCCAGGACTTATTTCCCTGTGCTCAGCCATTCAGGCACCCCGGGCCACCAGGTCCATGAAGCAATGGGAACTGGCTACTGCTTGTCCAAGTGCAGACCCTGGCCTCAGTCACATGCTGCTGCTTTCCTGGGCATGCAGAATGCAAGAGGTACGCACTCTGAACAACCTCTACAAGAACAACAGTGTGCGTTGTGTTAATTATTGGAGATGTGCTACTAATGTGTTTTGAAACTGCCTCACTGTTACTTATTAAAAGGAATAAAAATATTAATTGGAAAAAAAGAATGCAAGAGTTATGGCATCCTGAAGGCTTCCATCCAGATTTCAGAGGAAGGCCTGGAGGACAGGCAGCGCAACGCGGAGTGCATCCGTGAAGCTGTGGGAATGAAGCAAAAGGTGCAGTGCACACCCCAGCAGGAGGGGGTGCCAGGCACGGGCAACGCCAGCTGAGGAAAGCCACGGGCAGTGACCGGGGCAGTGGCCAGAGCCGGCCCACGCAGAATCGGTGAGGGCTGCGACTCACCAGGGCCCTGGGCGGGGCTGCCTGCACCCTGTGGAACTCAGCACTTAGCGCACCTTTCCACTTCCTGACGTCTAGCAACAAGACTTCAGGCTTATCGCACTGGGTTACGGTTGTGCTTTGGTCTAATTCTTTTCTAGTCCCCTGTTATGGTTTATGTCTAGTTGTCCCCCCAAAGCCTCATGGAGTCATTGGGTGGAGACTTCTAGAGCTTGAGACTTGATCCATGATCCCTGGGATTATGGGTTTTAGTACTGATGGGATTATGGGTGGAAGTACTTCTGGGATTATGGGTGTAGCCTAGGGTGGGAGCTAAAGTGGGGAGCCTGAACGTAATATAAAGAGAGACAGAGAGACAGACTAGAGCTCGAGCTGGTGCTGCTGCTCTGCTGCCCTGTTTGGTTGGCTGCCTCTGCCACCATTTTGCTGCTCTTCTGCTGCCTTGAACTGGATGCTCTCTGCCCTGCTCCACTCAGCCTTGGGCCAACCGAATATGGACTGAAACCTCCACAAACTGTGAGCTAAATAAACCTTTCCTTCCTTCATTCTGAGTGTTGGGTATTTGTCCCGGCAACGAGCAAAAAGTAACTAATACATCCCCATTCCTCCATTTTGGAAAGGGACTGTTCGCTCTGACATTTTTTTTTGTTTTTGATTCTTCAGCTAACACAGAACAGATAATTTATTGTACGCGCTTTATACTCGGCCAAAAGCGAGAACAGAAGTAGTCCAGAATGCCACAGGTCCAGGGCAGAAACCCAGGGCACTGCGTAGGGTGAACCCGGGGGATCTGAGTGGTCTTGGCTGGCGATCAGACGGCAGTGCAGTTCTACTCCATCGAGACTTCTACAGCGTGCGGCCCAAAACTGGCACCGGCCTTTGCAGCCTGCAGCTTCATTTCTGCTCCTCTGGCCTCCCTGGGGGTGGGAGCTAGTGTACTTGGACCTCTGTCTCGTCTTTCTGCCTTTACGCTTCAGTCTGCGCATTCCCTTCCCCTCCACTTGGCTCTCATGGCGCGGAGGTTACGAAGAACATGGCGTTAAAGTCGAGAGCACCTGCCATATTAGCTTGGGAATATTTTTTTCACAGAATTATAGCTAACAACTTGTTTGAGACTCAGAAAAGAAGCTTCACTTGAACTTTTGAGAAACTCTAGAGGTGTTGAGACTTTGGGAAAGGAATTAATGCATTTTTAATTATACACAAGATAGCAGTCTCACATTAGGCAGAATTATGAACTGGTTATTGTCTTCATCTGGAAATCAAGTATAGTTTAAGGAGATGTACAGTGGCATCAAATTGTGGGGCTGCTGGGCACACCTGTACTGGGAGGCTGAGGCAGGAGGAGCACCATGAGTTCAAGGCCAGCCTGGGCTACATTACTGAGCCTGAAATGTAATAATGCAGTTTGTCAATTTTTTTTTTTTTTTGTCTTTTTGAGACAGGGTCATGCTACACAGTTGAGGCTGGTCCTGAGCTCACTTTTGTAGCCCAGGCTGGTCTCTAACTCACACCAATCCTCCTGCCTCAGCCTCCCAAGTGCTGGGATTACAAGCGTGAGCCACCACACCCAGCTTCAGCTTGTCAACTTGATTGGTTTTTGACCCTCTTGGAGGATTACCAAAGTCCATTTCTGGGCATGTCTGTCTGGGCAGGTCACACTCTCAAGTCCCACATCTGGTCCCTGGCTGCTTCTTGCTCTTTTCCTGACTTGAAGCGAGCAGCCTTTTCTACCATGATGTTGCTGCCTCAGAACTAGCCAACCATGGACTGAAATTCCTGAAACCATAAGCCAAGTAAACCTCTCTTCTTTTAAATTGTGTATGCTAAGTAGTTTCTGCCCAGTAATGGAAAAGCTGGTTAGTACAATGTAACAACACTATAACCAAAGGCAATCACACACACGCACGCACGCACGTCTCGGACTCTTCGGGCTCTTGGTGTACCTCCAGGAGGAATGGTGGTGGGCATGAAGAAAAGACAAATAAGAGGCAATAGCCCGGTTCAGGTAGGGGTCTCTTGCTCCTGAGTGGGGGACAGGAGCGGCCCAAGAACAGCAGAATGTTTATTCGCACCTTCATGAGGCTGGTGTTAACTTCAGCCTCTCTATCGGCTACCGGTAAACAAGCTTCGGCGGCTGGTTTACATGCTTCGAGGAGCTCCCCTGTTTTTGGGCTGCTTCATCCTGGGTGAGAATGCCCTTCCCGCTCCAGCCACTCCCAGCATATCTCTCTTCTCTGATTTGTAAACGATGGACGTTTAACTGAAGTTGGAAAAGCTCTGCTTGGAGAATACAGCGCAAATATCCATAACAGTGGCCAGCTACCAGTCTAGCTGGCAGCTGTCGGAAGTTCATGATGATTTGAACCTTTTATGGCCAACATCTCTGGCCAACAATACTCTGGCATGGTTTTTATACACCCCGTGGCACATTTTTCTGCTGGGCGTTTAAGGCCACATTAAAGCAAGACCCATGTTAATCACTTTTTACTACCTAACAAGGTCAGTTAAGTCTCCTCAGGATTTTTTTGTTCTTTTTTAGACAATCTTAGGATGGCCTTGAATGCACTTTGTTTTGGTTTGGTTTTTTGTCTTTTGGAGACAGGGTCTCACTATGCACTTCAGGCTGGTCTTGAACTCACTTCTGTAGCCCACGCTGGTCTCGACCTCACATTGATCCTCCTGCCTCAGCCTCCCAAGTGCTGGGATTACAGGCCTGTGCCACCACACCTGGCTTAAACTCACTTTGTAGCCTGGGCTGGCCTCAAACTCAGTGATCCTCCTGCCTCAGCCTCCCAAGTGCCAGAATTACAGGCATACTGCTGTACCCGATTCTTTGATTTAGATTCCTTACCCAACAAGGACAAATTAAAAGATGCAGTACTGCCTTCATGATCTGTAATGTCCTCATCAATTAAACCCCTTGTAAGACTGTCTTCCTGAGTCTGAGGAATCAGCTGCAGACTTGATGCTTCACAGTCAGACTGTAGGGGCCTCAGAGCCAAATAAATAAGGTTACACAAAGACCACACACTTAAAGGAATAGATTCTCCTTGCTGATGTGCTCGGCCCAGAGCTTGCTTCCAAACTTTTAGGTTTAGAGCGGCCTTTTCCTTAGGCTGAAACCAACGACAATGCCTTTTTATAAAAAAAAATAATTCTTTGAAACTCTATGGTTTCACTTTTACCCCTGCTCCCTTGAGTAATGTCTCTATAAGATGGACATAGTCCTTTTCTACTGAGGCAGAATTTCCCATTACTCTGAACTACTCTGGGCATACTTTTTCCACTCGGTCAGGCCTCTCTTAACTCACCCTTGGTTGTCTTCTGTGTCCCGCGCTGCGCACCACTTGTTGTATGTCTTTGTGTTGGTGCCAAAAGAAACGAGGAGACGACCCGGGGAATTCAGCTCAGAGGTCTCACTGAGATCAGTCTCTCTCGAAGTGAGCCCCGACCCACAGAAGCATCTTACTTATTTTATTGAGTACTCAAAGACAGGCTAAGGAATGTGCTCACGTGCATAATTTCTGTAGTTAAGAAACACTATACTCTCTGTTGACCTTCCCTATTTGTCTAATGCTAGGCTCACACAAACGCTAAATAAAAAGATTCCAAGGAGGGGAGGAGATAACCATTAACCTCCCAAGCAAGGGAGGAGACAACAAGCAAAGAGCCATCAGGGTAAGCCCTTATCTGCCTCCCTAAATCCCGGCTTTCAGGAATCCCTGAGTAACAGACTACTGGCCCTGGGCTTTGTTTATTGCTCTTCCCTTCTTTTTGTTTGTTTCTAATATTTATTTATTTATTACTTTTAATAAGAAGTAACAATATGATAGTTTCAAAACACGTGAGTAGTACAGTCACAATATTGACACATTGCATATTGTTGTCCTAATAGTAGTTATACAGAGCACAGAGTGTGGACGTGATAAATTTTCTAATCAATATTGGTAAGGAAAGAAAAAAATTTCTTCTCTTTAAACTGAGAGGAAGTAGTTGTATACACAGTCCAATGTTCCATAATTGCATTGGGTTACTGGTGAACCTGGCAATGTTGGAGGCTGTTGATTTAAGCCTCTTACAGCTCATCATACTAATCTAGCTCAGCATTTTATACCACATCATTAAGCTTTTCTGCTGGGTGATCAAGAGCAAGTTAAAGCAAGACCTGTAGAACAGAACATTCATCTTTGGACCTAGCCCTTCAAGGTCAGTGAGGACTCAGGACATAAGAGAACCTGTGCTGTAACATCCTTATTACTCAGGGTTGTCCCAAATTTTCTGGTCAAGGAGATTATGGGACCACAGAGGAAAGGGATAAATGAAGTATAGTGTGTCTAAGGACAGTCACCTAGAGAAAAAAACATTCCCTCAGGCTTTCACAGAAAGCAAAACTGGTCAAGCAATGGCTGTGACTCACTGACAACAGTTGCACAAAGCACTGTACACGGTTCCAAAGTTAATCCTGAAGGGATTCGACCTTGCAAGATGCTCTCCACTTCTTAAGATGCTAGTTTCTTATCTCTACAGGGAAAAGCCCTTCTTAACTAAGTTTTACCCGAAGAGCATCTTTCATGAGAAAACTGCATTTATTCTAGAACACTTTATCTTTTGACGATGACCACATTGTTGGGGTGCCTTCCAAGAGCCCCTGGAGATCATCAGGGGCTCTTCATTAGTGAACAAAAGTCAGCTACACTTCCATACACCAGTTGGAGTTCTACCCAAAAACTTCTCCTCGCCCTAAGGAATTGTGGTTAAATATCTCAATTTTGGATGAGCTGTGAGAAAGCCAATTTTGATAACATTATGATTAGCTAGTAACTCAGGCAAAAGCATGTTTGTGAGGCTATAACTCAAATTGCATTATGAACACATGAGAAAAAAATGGTTGGGCTCAAAACTGAACAGCTGTTTACAAAAATGACAAACTAGTACACAAGTACACAAACAAATATCTTACAAAATAAGAGTGCACTTGAATGTATTTTTTCTTTTTTAAATATATTTTTAGGGAAGGGTCTATAGGGTGTTCAGGGTCTCCCTACTAGATTGGACTCGTAGTGACCCACCTGTTTACAGACTCCCAAGAGCTGGGATTACAGGCATGTGCCACCAAGCCCAGTCTAACGGCACCCCAGGGGTAGGCCAGGGCATCAGAAATACAGCCCCACATCTCCCAACCCCCCCACCCCAGCCCCCAACCCCCTGCCTGCTTGGGGGAGCTTTAATCCACTGAGCTATTTGGCCAGCTCTCAAATGTATTTTAGACCAAATTGCGTTATAGTAACTTTAGTGCAATTTTTAGAAATATATAAATAGGAGACCGGGGAGATAGCTCAGCAGAATAACCACAAGGGCCTGAGTTCAATAACCAGTTCTGGGGAAAAAAAAACTGTAGGAGTGAAGCAGTCATCAAAAATAAAACTGTAAAAAATATATAAATAGACAAGTTAGATTTTGTGGTGTATCAATCAGCAGAGATCTCTTATCCAAAAAATTTGGAGGGAAAACAATACTTTATCACATATATATATATGAGATAAAGGATCTTACACTTGCCAGGCAAGCACTGTGCCGCTGAACCCTAAACCTGGCCCAGCTCAGTTATCTCTACATGGTCTTTTTTTTTTTTTTTTTTGTGGGACCGGGGTTCAAACTCACGACCTTGCACTTGCCCAGCAGGCACTTGTGCCTCGGAGCCATCTCCCCAGCTCCTCTATATGGTCTTATCAACCATGAAGATCCTGAATTTCCATTTGGGCTCCTACTTCCTGGGCTTTCCGGCTCCATTTCGTGGCTGGTCCCAAGTCAGGCTCAGCTGCACGCCGGCCGAGCAGCTGTGGAGCGGTCCCTGAGGCATCGCTGGCACAGACCGCACACCAGCTCCCCCACAAGCAGAGCCAGCTTCCTCCCCAGACCTGGGCTCGCGGTGCAGCCAGACAGCGCACGCTGGCAAATGCGCTCTTTGTTTCAGCTGCTTGAGCTGTCTCTGTGCTGCTACACTTCCACCTTCTGTAGAATTTAAAAACAGTATATACTGCCGGCACAGGAGTGTACTGCCCAGTGAAGGCTCACCTCTGCGCGAGGTCCGAATCTGGCAGGGAAACGCTCGCTCTTTTGTGCATGTGACTGTTCCTTCACGTGATCATTTGCTTCATTTAGTTACAGTGTCCCAGCTTACTCAAGGACCTTGAGCTTTTATTTTTGTAATTGAATTTTTTCATGACTTTTAATAAGAAATTACAATGTGACAGTTTAAAAACACGTTAGTAGTACATTCCCAATAACTGATATTGTAACTGCACGCAGCGAGACCCCTGTGTCCTGCCTGCTGGAAGAGGGAGCCACCACATAGGCTCCCTGGCCCTAAATTACTTCATCTGGGAAGACAGAACAAGATGCATTTGTCCGAGAGACGAAAACAGTAACACTAGAGAAACTGGCCCCAAAGGGGAAACTTTCTGGTTGCACTGTGAAACAATACAGAGCGGAACAGCAGGGAGCACCCGGAAGCGGGCACGGCGAGGGGCTGAGGCCGGAGACCCCACGCTGGGGCTGGGCCAGGCTGACGCCCTTGCCTCCCAGCTGTCCCGGAGGGAGCAGGTCTCCTAGAGGGAGTCGGCGCTGTGCTACGGGCCGGCAGTGGGTGGCTGAGCAAGGCTACAGAGGCCTTTCCTATCCCCAAGTACCCACAGCATGGCCTGCAGGACCAGAGGTGGCAGCTGCTCCCAGTCCTGGCAGCAGCCCAGGGCTCTGCTCACGGGGTTACACACTGTCCTCTCTGGCCTCTGAGGGGTGTTTGTGCAAACACACTCAGGCCTCAGGGACCGGGAGGCTGGCTTTGGAGAATACAGCAATACATAAATAAATAAATAAATAAAGCAATAAACAACCTCAATCTCTTCCCATCTCCTCTCCTCTCTCTTCTATCCATCTACCTACACCTGTTTATGTCCTTTCCTGTCATCCCCTCTTCCAAGAAACACTCTCCATGCCGTCCCCTCTATCTCCTCGCCTCTCCTCTCCTCTCCTCTCCTCTCCTCTCCTCTCCATCCCGTCCCCTCTATCTCCTCTCCTCTCCTCTCCTCTCCATCCCGCCCCCTCTGTCTCCCCTCCCCTCCCCTCCCCTCCTCTCCCCTCTATCTCCTCTCCTCTCCTCTCCATCCCGTCCCCTCTATCTCCTCTCCTCTATCTCTTCTCCACTCCTCTCTCCTATGAGCCCCGGGCGGGCTCTCCACCTAGCACCACGCTCACAGGTGCGCTCTGCAACCTGTTCTTCTCTGGAGACAGAGCTTCACGGCCAGGAGAGGCCTGAGCTCAGGTGGAGGACAGGACAAGCATCTTCCTCAGGGTGTGCTGCAGGGAGAGGCTGTACCTCTGCTGGGCGGGAACCGTGCTGTTCCAGTCGTACACTCTGCGGTTGAGCTCGACGTGCAGGTCCAGCAGTGGGTGTTTCCTGGAAGAAACGGGAAGGCGGAACGTGACGCATGTGAACACAGATGTGGAAGCTCTGCCGCCCACAGGGCAGCGCTGGGCCTCACCACCTGGACGGCAACGGCAAGGCGCTCCTGCAACACCGGGAGATGCTAAGGCCTGAAGGGGGAGCCACTGAGGGGCTGGGAGGGAGTGCTGAGGCCCGCCTGGGCCGAGCCGCGCAGGGACTGCCCCTGACAAGGGCTCAGAGATGACTGGGTGACACTAAAAAGGTCAGTCCGCTGTCCACGTGAGGGACACTCAGTCTAATCGGAAGTGAGACACTGATAATTCCCTCAGAAAAGCACTCTCGTCATAAAATGAGAACGCTGATAGCAGCCCTCACCATGGGGATGCAGGCCTGGCCAGCCCACCCCATTCCCACCCATCAAGCTGTCCACTCTGGAGGACACTGCAAGGCCATAACATGGCCCAAGAAAAGAAACTGTCACTGCGTGCTGGAGGACGGGTTGCTCGGGTGCACAGGCTGGAGGTGTAGTGTCCCTAGGCACAGTGGCCCCATCCTGGCACTGCCAGGAAACAACCAAGGATGAAAAACGCTATTCAAAAGGAGAATGTCACTGGGCGTGGTAGCGCACGCCTGTAATCCCAGCACTTGGGAGGCTGAGGCAGGAGAATCGTTGCAAGTTCTAGACCAGCCTGAGCTACAAAGTGACCTCAAGGCCAGCCTGAACAGTATAGCAAGACCCTGTCTCAAAAAAGAACAAAAACCAAATCAACAAAAGAAGAATGTGTGGGAGCAAGCACATCAGACGCGGCTCAGGGACTGGCTCGGCACTGTGGCCTAGATCGAGACTGCACTCAGACTGGGGTTGTGGAAGGACTGCCACAGTTCACTTGCCCTTGGGAGGGAGGCCTGGGCCAGGTCACCCTGTCCCAGTTCCTGGCCTCTCCGTCTACCTCCTGGCTGCTGCTACAGGTGAGCGGCTCTCCTGTGCCAGACCCCACGCGCCAATGGCCCTCGGCTCCCAAACACTGCAGTATCGGGCATTCTGGCCCGGGGATGAAAAAGTCACTAAGACGAGCCGCTGACCGCATTCTCCTCTCCACTTCTATGTTGGGCTCTTCTGTAAGGACTGAGCGCTCCTATTACAAGAGAAAAGTGACGATGCCTGAACTTTGCAGAGAAATGTCCAGACTGCACACTGCTTGTGCTGCGCAGTCTCCACAAGGCCTGGGGCAGCCCCAGGGGAAGGCACGTGCCTGAGTTCCTGAGAGCATCGTATGCGGCTCAGCTAGCGGCAGCGCTGTCCTCGGTCAGCAGCACCAGCCACCCATGCTCACCTGTCCCGCAGCAGCTGCTGCGAGAGGCCCTGCAGATACACGGAGGGCGAGGCCCGAGGTTGCTCCAGCAGGCACGCGTGGGCCATGCACTGACTCCATAGGACGTCGGCCTCCCGGTGCAGTGTGGGGGGCACTGGCGGGGACTCCCCAGCTGCCACACTGGTCAGTGCCGGCCCATCCACCTCCAGGAAGCCACTGGCACCTAGCTCAGCCTCTGACACCATGTAGCTCTGGATGAAGAAGAGCTTCGGCTTCCCGGCAAGGCGGGGGCAGGCATCGCCTGTGAACATCATCCGCACCTGCTCCAGGGGCAGGCCCTGGTGGGCCGGGCCCACACCAAACACCTGGTGATGATCCCCGCGGCTAACCAAGACACACACGAAGCTGTCGTGGTTCTGGTGCCAGGGCGAGGAGGCCACCTGGTGGAGAACGTTGACCATGTCATTCACGCAAAGGTATAAAGAGCACTGGACCTCAAAGCCCAAGTGGGAGAAGGTATCTCGAAGGTCATCTGCAGGAAACAAGCACAGAAAACAAGAGTGGTAAGAAGAGCCCAGAGGCCGGGCTGGAGTTCCAGTGGCATGTCCCACCCTGAGACTGGGCAGAGGGACAGCAGGGACCCCATGAGGCCAGCAGCAGCCTGCACCAGCCCTGTCCAAAGGGATGGGTCACCTTGGAATTGATCTGGGTTCCAGCAAGACTTCAGATGCCCTGTTGCTAGACTGATGACTACCCCCTCGCCCGGAGCTCCGAGGCCCCAGATTCCTGCCCTACAGAGACTGGGCTGTGAATGAGCCAGCGCTGCCTGCAAAGCCACTCAGCAGCACAGGGATCCTTCCAAGCAGACAAGAAAACCACCTCTGAGGGCCTCGACGTGGGCTAGCAGCCAAAACGGATGGGCATCACTGCCACCTAAGAAGCCAGGTCTGGGGCTCATCTCTCTCTAGCCTACTACTGCTAAGTGTGAAAGAATGAGCCCCTGCATCCTGTAGCAACACACGGATCAAGGGAGCAGCCAGCGGCCCACGCCCTCTCAGCACTGTGATCTGGGGACAAGATCTGCAGC
>PVJA010054935.1:0-11389 GCA_004027025.1 Myocastor coypus
TTTTTTTTTTTTTTTTTTTTTTTTTTTTTTTTTTTTTTTTTTTTTTTTTTTTTTTTTTTTTTTTTTTTTTTTTTTTTTTTTTTTTTTTTTTTTTTTTTACCACATAGAATCGAACTTGGCTTTGAAGTAAACAAGGCTATTTTTCTGAGCAGCCCAACAGCTGGTATGCTTTAGCAATTGTTCTCTTCTCCCCTTATTTCTGCTTTCATTTCTCGCCCTACCTCCTTCTTGTCTTTCCCTCCTCCTCCACTTTACCCAATTACCACACTGGAATTTGCTCCTATCTCCTTTCCCGAAGAGATACTGCCTTCATTCAACTGCTTACACAAATAAACCACAGTCTCCCTTTGCCCCAACCACCTGCTCAGTGGAGACCAGTTAGAACAGAGGAGACAAATCCCCTCGGAACAGCTGATCCCAGCATGGATTTGGAGGCTTATCTTTAGTCTGAATCACAGGGTCATGCCAGGGTCACCCCAGGAGCACATGTTTCCTTGCTTCCACTGTGATTACCCTGAAATGTGCAAACAGGTCTCTTTTTCCATGGATTATGAAGCAATGTGGTGAAGCCTGTTCATTTGATGTATTAATTAACATTTGACATAGCACATGGGAAGACTTTAAAAGCTTGCCTTTGTCTTTTAAAATTATTTATTTATTTTTATTTTTTTTGTGTGTGTGGGACTGAGGATTGAACTCAGGCCCTTGCACTTGCCAGGCAACAGTTTATTCTACTGAGCTATTTCCCCACCCCAAAGCTTGACTCTGTATTGCAAAACTCCTAGGATAATTTCTAGTGTTGTCCTTACATTCATGAACAGAGGCTGCTGACTGTAAACCTGGAAGAAAGACTTCCAAAGACTAGGGACTGTTTGCTGGGGTCTCACGTGTACACAGACCATCAAGGGATGGCGTTGAGATGCAGAGTTTGATTTGGCAGGGCCCGAGATTCTGTATTTTTAACAAAATCTCAAGTGTCACTGGTGTGGTCCATGAGCCACTCTGATTGCTTCACTTTATGCCCTGCCAGCTTGGGAACTTCCCATTGGAGGCATAATTAGTGACGCTTGTTATTCCTTAACTATTGCCAAGGGCTTTCTCTGTTCAACCACCATCTTAGCTGAACTGCCACTTATTTCTGCCACCCACTACTAGTTCAGATCTGTCAAAGCAGTCATCTTACCAAGTGCTGCTTTGTCATTGTCTTCTTCTTCTTCTTCTTCTTCTTCTTCTTCTTCTTCTTCTTCTTCTTCTTCTTCTTCTTCTTCTTCTTCTTCTTCTTCTTCTTCTTCTTCTTCTTCTTCTTCTTCTTCTTCTTCCCAAGTGATTCTTGCTTACTTACCTGCCTCACAGATTCTAAGCTTGTAGGGAAGAGACATCCAACTCTGATTCATCTGTGGATTAAGGGAGCTAGGATAGCACCTGCAAAAGTCAGTGCATTACCTGATAAATTATTGTTGAGCAGAAGAAAAAGTGATAGATTAAATTCATAAAATTAAACTGCCTTTCATCAAACATCATAAATAAGTTAACAAGGCAAATGAGAAGCTGATGGGAATATCTGTAGCATAGTAAGATCTCTTTGGAATTATAGTAGGTGGAATTATGGTTCCAAATAGATATATTGCAATTTTGACCCTCAAAACCTCAGAATGGGTCCTTCTCAGGAAACAGGCACTGCAGACTGAATTAGTTAGGATGATGTCACGCAGGAATAGGGAGGGCTTTGATGCAGCATGAGTGTCCCTGGAAGAGGAGGACACAGACACAGGGAGAGGCTCACATATAGAAGGAGCAGAGGTAGGGGTGAAACATCTATAGGTCAAAGAGAACCTGGGGCACCAGGAGCTGGGAGAGACAAGGGGCTCCTCCCTGGAGATTCTAGAGGGTGTAGAGCTCTGCTAACAACCAGATTCTGGGCCCCCGAACTGTGAGAAATGCATTTCTATGGTCTTTTTTTTTTGGTCTTTTTGAGACAGGGTCTCACTATGCAGTTGAGGCTGGTCTTGAGCTCACTTTTGTAGCCCAGGCTGGTCTCGAACTCGCACTGATCGTCCTGCCTCAGCCTCCCGAGTGCTGGGATTACAGGCGTGTGCCACCACGCCCAGCTTCTATGGTCTTAAATCACCTACTTTGTGGTAATTTGTCACATCAATCCTAGGCCAAGAACACTGAAGCAACAAGAAAAAGTAGAACTTAGTCAGTGGATTCAAAGGCCTCTCTGTTGGCAGTGCAGAAAAGAGTGAATGCAAATTGCTCATGAACAAGAAACCTTCTAGGACTAAGAAGCAAAGCAATACAAGTGGAAGCAATATCACAGCACTAATTTTAACTGTTTGTTCTATTTGTTATTTTAATTATTTTTAGCTGGGCAAAAGCATAGCACAAGAGTTCATGGAAACAGACCGTCTCCTGTACCTGCACCACTGCCTGCTGTGGATTTGGCAGTAAACACATTTCATGCTTCTGCTTCTCTCTGTGGCTTCCACCATTGCTTTATTCCAAGACACCTCTGCTGACCTGGGCCATTGTATTAATATTATGTATGTTCTTACTATTTATCACACTTAGGGGATTCAGAGGGAATCTTTTAAAATATGTCCATCAGGCCACATGACTCCTCTGCAAAAACTCCTCTGGGACAGCTTTCATTGCAGTATGCACAGGCCCTCCCACAGACTATGGGTGCAGGTCCCCAGTCTTTCTTTAGTTTCTTTTCATGGAATCTTTTCCCCACAATCGGCATGCTTTGCTAGTCCCTTTCTCTGAATGCTTGGCCTTTCATGCTTCACTTTCAGGTCCCAGCTTTCAAATCATGACGTAATTTCCTTGCTGCGCCAGGATGGACCTGCCTATGCTAGGTCCCTGAATTATATTTTCTCATGGTTCTCTGACTTCCTGGAGGTGGATCTTCGTTTAATGTCCTTTCACCATCTAGATTGTAGGCCACATAAAGGCAACAACTATGAGTCTTTTATTGTTCTCTATCACCAGATTTGGATATGGAACCAAGCATCCAGCCGGCTGACAGATTAAATAGGAATGAATTTGGCAAAACAGGCCTTAGATCTTATAAATCTGTAGTCCCACTTCCAGCAATATACTTGCAAAAGTAATTACAGATGCATGTCAAGATGTGACATATCATTAACTTAACAGCAAGATAAATAATAACATGTTGAGGGCAAAAATGTCTAAAAATGGCTGGTAAAATAAAACATAGTTTTTTCATTCAAAGTAATATTATACATGTCCTTACAGTGGTGATTATATATATGTATATATATATACATACATATATATATATATATATATATATATATATATATATATTCCCACATATATGTTGCATGTTAAGATATGTACATTGTCTTAGTTACTTTTCACTCATTGCTGGGACAAATACCCGACAGTCAAAATGAAGGAAGGAAAGGTTTATTCAGCTCACAGTTTGTGGAGATTTCAGTCCATATTCAGCTGGCCCAAGGCTGAGAGGAACAGGGCAGACAGCATCCAGTTCATGGTGGCAGAAGAGCAACAAAATGGTGATAGAGGCAGCCAGCCAATCAGGGCAGCAGAGCAACAGCATGAATCTGTCTCTCTGTCTTTGTTTAAATTACATCAGGCTCTCTGTCTTAGTCTATCCACCTCAGGCCACACCTATAATTCCCAGCAGTACTCAGACCATAATCTCATCAGTATTAAAATACATAATCTCAGTGGATCACGGATCAAGTCTCAAACTCTAGAAGTCCCCACTCCATGATTGTATGAGGCTTTGGGGGGACAACTAGACATAAACCATAGCACACATAATATATTTTACATTGCTCTATGTGCAAATATAATTGATAGTATCAAAACAGGACTGGAGTTACAGCTGAGGAGATATATAACCAATGAAAGTTTGACATCAAACTGGACAAAATTTACATGTCTTATTTAATTTAATTGGAAACCAAGTGATAAGATGAACCACATCAAAAAAGGCAGAGGGTCTGGCACATGCTTGTAATCCTAGCTATTTGGGAGGCTGAGGCAGGAAAATCACTGGAACTCAGGAGTTCCAGAGGCCAACCTGGGCAACACAATGACACTCTGTCTTGAAGGAAAAAAAAAAAAAAAAAAAAAAAGTCTTAATTTTCTTCTTTTTTTTTTCATTCACTCACATTCTTAAAAATATTAATCAGAAGTTAAGAAGTGGTAGTAATTTCCTACAATGTTTAGTTTGAATTACAGCACTATATATATATATATATATATATATATATATGTAATTTTTTATTTTTTTAATTTTATTTTTTTCTTGTTTCATGGCTGGCTCAGCCTGCCCTGAGGGCAGGGCTGGTGCAGCATGTGGTGCCAGGGATCGAACCGAACCGCAGTCTCTGCAGCCACCTCAGGTTTCCTAAGCAAGCGCTTTAGACCACTGAGCCATCCTGCCAGGCCCTACAGCACAATATATTAAATAGAGAGCTTGACGCATTTCTTCTAAGCAGCAAAGTCACTTATGGAGCTTTTGTGGGGCTCTGATTCTGTGGCTACAGCCTGGGAGGACGCGCAGGAATAGACACGGCCCTGTGGAACACAAGACACAGGCTCGCAAAGCAGCAGCAGTCGCTGGCTCCTCGGGGCCACCATGCCCAGCCCACTTAGCGCCCCCAGAAATTTCTGTGGCACTTGGAAGGCTCACAGTGGCACAGGCAGCAAATGTGAGGGGTGTGTCACAGCAACAGGGTGAGTGAGGTGACTGCCTGCAGGGCACACGTGCTGCGCTGCGAGGGAGCAGAGGTGGGGCCCCGACAGGGAGGGGGGCTCAGGGAGCGGGGCTCGCGCACTTTCCTCGGGTGGAGGGAGGTCAGCTTGGACTCCAGGGATCCGGAGGGTTTTCTCTTTGTCCCCTCACTCCACACGTTCCTGCCTTCCCCAAAGTCGCCCTCCTTGCTTCATTCTGCCAGCAGATGGAGAAAGAAACTGCACCTGGGAACAGAGTGAATCTAGGTTTGTTTCTAAATAAAATTTGTAATTGATTTTTCTTTGGAAAACCACATACCAAAATGTTCTCCCTTCAAAGCCGGGCGTGGTGGCTCACGCCTGTAATCCCAGCACTTGGGAGGCTGAGGCAGGAGGATTGGTGCGAGTTTGAGACCAGTCTGGGCTACAAAAGTGAGCTCAAGGCCAGCCTCAACTGCATAGCAAGACCTTGTCTCAAAACAACAACAAACAAAAAAAAAAAGTTCTCCCTTTTAACTTTGGTTTATCTCAGATATTTTGTCATAGTGATTACAGTCAACCAGTACCAAGGTTATAACCAGTACCAAGGTTATTTATATGCTTTGTTGAATGTACTCTTTTTTTATATAAGAGTTTCCCCCCTATCTTGCTTCTGGGTTGAGAATTGAAAGCAGGGATTTATGATTTCTCCTGTCACAAGAATCTTATTTTTAAAAAGTATTCATTTATTTAATTTTGTCTTTTTGAGACAGGGTCTCCCTGTGCAGCTTAGGCTGGCCTTCAGCTCACTTTTGTAGCCCAAGCTGGCCTGGAACTCACATTGATCCTCCTGCCTCAGCCTCCCAAGGGCTGGGATTATAGGTGTGCACCACCACACCTGGCACGAGAATTTTAATACTGTTCTGTGACAAGGTTTCAAACAATATATTCTACTATATTGACTGAATATTGTGAGGAAAAAATGGGCTCTGGGCCAAACTGTGAAAATATATGAGTAAAGTTTCTATTTTATTTTGTTTTATTTTATTTTTTCTTGTTTCAGAACTTTTGTTTGTTTGTTTATTTATTTTTACGGCCGGCTCAGACTGCCCCGAGGGTGGGGCTGGCGCAGCATGTGGTGCTGCCAGGAAACCAACAGCAGTCCCTGCAGCCACCTGCAGGCACTTTAGACCACTGAGCCATCCTGGCCGGCCCCATGAGTAAAGTTTATCATTTGAAAAATTTCAGAAATGAATTTAGGTCTAATCATAGATCCGTGTTTCTTAGGATTTCCTTCCCTCAGGACCTCACTGGCCCTCGGGTTCCCTAAAGTCTCTTGCTCTTATGTGGCAGAGCTTTCTCCCTGGGGCTGGCTCTGGGTTAGGGGCAGATGGGCCCCTGTTCAAAGTCATGTGCAAGGACATACCTGATTTACATCAGATCACCATGGTAGAGTGTGCAGTGCTGTTTTCCACCAGAAAGTATAAATTTTTTTCAGTTTGTGTATTTATGAATGCACATACAAATTCATGTATTAAGGATATGTAAATTCACAAAATTTACAAATTTACAAATAAGATGTCAAAGACAGTGTAACATTGGAGTGAGTTTTAATCAATATCCTCCAGATAGCAAAATGGTAAAGAAAAATCAAAATTTTATTCAGAAACAAAACCTAGATTCACTCTGTTCTCAGGTACAGTTTCTTTCTCCATCTGCTGGCAGAATGAAGCAAGGAGGGTGACTTTGGGGAAGGCAGGAACGTGTGGAGTGAGGGGACAAAGAGAAAACCCTCCGGATCCCTGGAGTCCAAGCTGACCTCCCTCCACCCGAGGAAAGTGCGCGAGCCCCGCTCCCTGAGCCCCCCTCCCTGTCGGGGCCCCACCTCTGCTCCCTCGCAGCGCAGCACGTGTGCCCTGCAGGCAGTCACCTCACTCACCCTGTTGCTGTGACACACCCCTCACATTTGCTGCCTGTGCCACTGTGAGCCTTCCAAGTGCCACAGAAATTTCTGGGGGCGCTAAGTGGGCTGGGCATGGTGGCCCCGAGGAGCCAGCGACTGCTGCTGCTTTGCGAGCCTGTGTCTTGTGTTCCACAGGGCCGTGTCTATTCCTGCGCGTCCTCCCAGGCTGTAGCCACAGAATCAGAGCCCCACAAAAGCTCCATAAGTGACTTTGCTGCTTAGAAGAAATGCGTCAAGCTCTCTATTTAATATATTGTGCTGTAGGGCCTGGCAGGATGGCTCAGTGGTCTAAAGCGCTTGCTTAGGAAACCTGAGGTGGCTGCAGAGACTGCGGTTCGGTTCGATCCCTGGCACCACATGCTGCACCAGCCCTGCCCTCAGGGCAGGCTGAGCCAGCCATGAAACAAGAAAAAAATAAAATTAAAAAAATAAAAAATTACATATATATATATATATATATATATATATATAGTGCTGTAATTCAAACTAAACATTGTAGGAAATTACTACCACTTCTTAACTTCTGATTAATATTTTTAAGAATGTGAGTGAATGAAAAAAAAAAGAAGAAAATTAAGACTTTTTTTTTTTTTTTTTTTTTTTCCTTCAAGACAGAGTGTCATTGTGTTGCCCAGGTTGGCCTCTGGAACTCCTGAGTTCCAGTGATTTTCCTGCCTCAGCCTCCCAAATAGCTAGGATTACAAGCATGTGCCAGACCCTCTGCCTTTTTTGATGTGGTTCATCTTATCACTTGGTTTCCAATTAAATTAAATAAGACATGTAAATTTTGTCCAGTTTGATGTCAAACTTTCATTGGTTATATATCTCCTCAGCTGTAACTCCAGTCCTGTTTTGATACTATCAATTATATTTGCACATAGAGCAATGTAAAATATATTATGTGTGCTATGGTTTATGTCTAGTTGTCCCCCCAAAGCCTCATACAATCATGGAGTGGGGACTTCTAGAGTTTGAGACTTGATCCGTGATCCACTGAGATTATGTATTTTAATACTGATGAGATTATGGTCTGAGTACTGCTGGGAATTATAGGTGTGGCCTGAGGTGGATAGACTAAGACAGAGAGCCTGATGTAATTTAAACAAAGACAGAGAGACAGATTCATGCTGTTGCTCTGCTGCCCTGATTGGCTGGCTGCCTCTATCACCATTTTGTTGCTCTTCTGCCACCATGAACTGGATGCTGTCTGCCCTGTTCCTCTCAGCCTTGGGCCAGCTGAATATGGACTGAAATCTCCACAAACTGTGAGCTGAATAAACCTTTCCTTCCTTCATTTTGACTGTCGGGTATTTGTCCCAGCAATGAGTGAAAAGTAACTAAGACAATGTACATATCTTAACATGCAACATATATGTGGGAATATATATATATATATATATATATATATATATATATATGTATGTATATATATATACATATATATAATCACCACTGTAAGGACATGTATAATATTACTTTGAATGAAAAAACTATGTTTTATTTTACCAGCCATTTTTAGACATTTTTGCCCTCAACATGTTATTATTTATCTTGCTGTTAAGTTAATGATATGTCACATCTTGACATGCATCTGTAATTACTTTTGCAAGTATATTGCTGGAAGTGGGACTACAGATTTATAAGATCTAAGGCCTGTTTTGCCAAATTCATTCCTATTTAATCTGTCAGCCGGCTGGATGCTTGGTTCCATATCCAAATCTGGTGATAGAGAACAATAAAAGACTCATAGTTGTTGCCTTTATGTGGCCTACAATCTAGATGGTGAAAGGACATTAAACGAAGATCCACCTCCAGGAAGTCAGAGAACCATGAGAAAATATAATTCAGGGACCTAGCATAGGCAGGTCCATCCTGGCGCAGCAAGGAAATTACGTCATGATTTGAAAGCTGGGACCTGAAAGTGAAGCATGAAAGGCCAAGCATTCAGAGAAAGGGACTAGCAAAGCATGCCGATTGTGGGGAAAAGATTCCATGAAAAGAAACTAAAGAAAGACTGGGGACCTGCACCCATAGTCTGTGGGAGGGCCTGTGCATACTGCAATGAAAGCTGTCCCAGAGGAGTTTTTGCAGAGGAGTCATGTGGCCTGATGGACATATTTTAAAAGATTCCCTCTGAATCCCCTAAGTGTGATAAATAGTAAGAACATACATAATATTAATACAATGGCCCAGGTCAGCAGAGGTGTCTTGGAATAAAGCAATGGTGGAAGCCACAGAGAGAAGCAGAAGCATGAAATGTGTTTACTGCCAAATCCACAGCAGGCAGTGGTGCAGGTACAGGAGACGGTCTGTTTCCATGAACTCTTGTGCTATGCTTTTGCCCAGCTAAAAATAATTAAAATAACAAATAGAACAAACAGTTAAAATTAGTGCTGTGATATTGCTTCCACTTGTATTGCTTTGCTTCTTAGTCCTAGAAGGTTTCTTGTTCATGAGCAATTTGCATTCACTCTTTTCTGCACTGCCAACAGAGAGGCCTTTGAATCCACTGACTAAGTTCTACTTTTTCTTGTTGCTTCAGTGTTCTTGGCCTAGGATTGATGTGACAAATTACCACAAAGTAGGTGATTTAAGACCATAGAAGCTGGGCGTGGTGGCACACGCCTGTAATCCCAGCACTCGGGAGGCTGAGGCAGGACGATCAGTGCGAGTTCGAGACCAGCCTGGGCTACAAAAGTGAGCTCAAGACCAGCCTCAACTGCATAGTGAGACCCTGTCTCAAAAAGACCAAAAAAAAAAGACCATAGAAATGCATTTCTCACAGTTCGGGGGCCCAGAATCTGGTTGTTAGCAGAGCTCTACACCCTCTAGAATCTCCAGGGAGGAGCCCCTTGTCTCTCCCAGCTCCTGGTGCCCCAGGTTCTCTTTGACCTATAGATGTTTCACCCCTACCTCTGCTCCTTCTATATGTGAGCCTCTCCCTGTGTCTGTGTCCTCCTCTTCCAGGGACACTCATGCTGCATCAAAGCCCTCCCTATTCCTGCGTGACATCATCCTAACTAATTCAGTCTGCAGTGCCTGTTTCCTGAGAAGGACCCATTCTGAGGTTTTGAGGGTCAAAATTGCAATATATCTATTTGGAACCATAATTCCACCTACTATAATTCCAAAGAGATCTTACTATGCTACAGATATTCCCATCAGCTTCTCATTTGCCTTGTTAACTTATTTATGATGTTTGATGAAAGGCAGTTTAATTTTATGAATTTAATCTATCACTTTTTCTTCTGCTCAACAATAATTTATCAGGTAATGCACTGACTTTTGCAGGTGCTATCCTAGCTCCCTTAATCCACAGATGAATCAGAGTTGGATGTCTCTTCCCTACAAGCTTAGAATCTGTGAGGCAGGTAAGTAAGCAAGAATCACTTGGGAAGAAGAAGAAGAAGAAGAAGAAGAAGAAGAAGAAGAAGAAGAAGAAGAAGAAGAAGAAGAAGAAGAAGAAGAAGAAGAAGAAGAAGAAGAAGAAGAAGAAGAAGAAGAAGAAGACAATGACAAAGCAGCACTTGGTAAGATGACTGCTTTGACAGATCTGAACTAGTAGTGGGTGGCAGAAATAAGTGGCAGTTCAGCTAAGATGGTGGTTGAACAGAGAAAGCCCTTGGCAATAGTTAAGGAATAACAAGCGTCACTAATTATGCCTCCAATGGGAAGTTCCCAAGCTGGCAGGGCATAAAGTGAAGCAATCAGAGTGGCTCATGGACCACACCAGTGACACTTGAGATTTTGTTAAAAATACAGAATCTCGGGCCCTGCCAAATCAAACTCTGCATCTCAACGCCATCCCTTGATGGTCTGTGTACACGTGAGACCCCAGCAAACAGTCCCTAGTCTTTGGAAGTCTTTCTTCCAGGTTTACAGTCAGCAGCCTCTGTTCATGAATGTAAGGACAACACTAGAAATTATCCTAGGAGTTTTGCAATACAGAGTCAAGCTTTGGGGTGGGGAAATAGCTCAGTAGAATAAACTGTTGCCTGGCAAGTGCAAGGGCCTGAGTTCAATCCTCAGTCCCACACACACAAAAAAAATAAAAATAAATAAATAATTTTAAAAGACAAAGGCAAGCTTTTAAAGTCTTCCCATGTGCTATGTCAAATGTTAATTAATACATCAAATGAACAGGCTTCACCACATTGCTTCATAATCCATGGAAAAAGAGACCTGTTTGCACATTTCAGGGTAATCACAGTGGAAGCAAGGAAACATGTGCTCCTGGGGTGACCCTGGCATGACCCTGTGATTCAGACTAAAGATAAGCCTCCAAATCCATGCTGGGATCAGCTGTTCCGAGGGGATTTGTCTCCTCTGTTCTAACTGGTCTCCACTGAGCAGGTGGTTGGGGCAAAGGGAGACTGTGGTTTATTTGTGTAAGCAGTTGAATGAAGGCAGTATCTCTTCGGGAAAGGAGATAGGAGCAAATTCCAGTGTGGTAATTGGGTAAAGTGGAGGAGGAGGGAAAGACAAGAAGGAGGTAGGGCGAGAAATGAAAGCAGAAATAAGGGGAGAAGAGAACAATTGCTAAAGCATACCAGCTGTTGGGCTGCTCAGAAAAATAGCCTTGTTTACTTCAAAGCCAAGTTCGATTCTATGTGGTAAAAAAAAAAAAAAAAAAAAAAAAAAAAAAAAAAAAAAAAAAAAAAAAAAAAAAAAAAAAAAAAAAAAAAAAAAAAAAAAAAAAAAAAAAAAAAAAAA